>VZRL01005953.1:239050-292293 GCA_013397895.1 Origma solitaria
ATCGGCGGGTGGCAACGCCTGGACCGAGGCCGCCCAGGAGGAAGACCCTGCCGGGTTCGCGAGTTGGTCGGCTACAGGTGCCTGCAGTGAATTGATTGCTTTTTGACATCTCTGAGCTCCACAAAAGAAAGGAGAAGAAATAACGATAAAAGTTTTGGGGAGAAAACAGCATTGGATTTTAAATGGTATCATGTTTTTATTTAGGCATCAGAACCTGACACAGTGTAATTAAAGACAGAGACACATCCATGTTTGGTCTCTCTGGTCCCTAATTCCTCTTCAGGAAACATCACTAAGAAAATTATTCAGAATGATTTGCAGAGAATGCAGACATTAATCAGAGATTGAATTCTCCACAAGCGATGAAGTCCTATAAGGATCAAAACCTCCAAACACAGTCACACAATTGCTGAAATTGAAGAGAAAGTTATTTCTGTGGCTTATGAGTGGACCCTTCTACTGTAAGTAACACTGTGATGCTCAAGAAAATGAGATATAAATGATGGCAGTGCTCCTGCAGTTCAAAGAAGCAAGTCATGAATGATTTTTCTGTCTGTTAGAAATAAGCTGGGACTTAAAAATTACTTGAGTGGTTTGACCTCTCTGACACTGTGACCCTGAGAAGTGGAGAATAATTTCAGAAAACTTCCAGTTATTCTTTACCTTTGGGAAGCTTCAATAAGTATTTAGATAATATGAAATAAACACAAACCAAGCTTTACTCAGTATCCACTACCCATTTCGTACTTGCAACAGCCCTAAGAGGCTGGTGGCAAATTACTTCTGTCCCGGGACAAGGTAGAAAAAAGAACAAATGGCACATGGTTAATCCTGGCATCTACTTTGGTTGGTTCAGTCATACTGGCTTTACTCTAGAGATATTTTTAAATGGAAATCAAGGTGTTAACTCTGCAGTGGCTGTTACTTTCAGGGAATATTAATGGCAACAGCTCTAGTCAAGGCACTGTAGTCACTGTAGGCTCTCTGATTTTCTCTGCAAATGTAACTGAGAGAAAAATATGAGCTTGCCTTTTTATGATTTTCATTAAATAGTTTTTAAACAAAAACAAGAAAGATCATGGGAGACCCGTTTGGCAAAGTGCTGGTAGCAGTAGAAGTAATTTTTTCTAATATATAAATAATTTTCAAAAGCCTTTCAAAGTGTAAAGATAGATTTTTTTTCTTGTTAATATGCACTTTAGTGTCAGGGCCTGTATCACACTCTCAAGGTCATTTTTTCCTGTTTATGAATCCTTTGCCATTTCCCCCTCAGAACCAGACAATCCATTTTTTTAACCAGATGGACAGAGGAAGGGAGAGGCCTGTTTTCATCCACAGCTGGAGACTCTGCTAACCTTCCTCTCTTGCTCTGTTGCTGTGAGGTGACAGACACTGTTAGAACACAGACTGTGCATCCTGGGACTAATTTATACCAGTGTCAAAATGCTTTGTAGTAACATTTGGTGCAGTTCCAAGAAAAGAACATGCAGCCAAATAAAGAAAGAATGGCTCTATTTTTCCCCACATTTTCTTAGATAATACTGTCCAGGTGGTCAAATAGATATATATGCAAGAAATAATTAAGCATTAATGTTACATCCTTCACAGGATTAAAATTACAATAAATGAGCCAATTTTCAATCACATTTTCTCCTCTGTTCCCTTGTGAGCATTTTGTCACCAAGAGTGTCAGTATGGTAAAAACATCAAGTACAGATAAATCTGGAGCCTCCTTGTTCCTCAAGAAAGAAAGTGTGATAGAAATGGTTCTGTCTCAAATTTATCCACTCTGTCTCAGATGAAGAGCTCACTGGTAACAAGTAAGAATGCCAAAGCATGCTACACATGTAGTCTCTCATTGTAATAGAGAGATGATGTATTTATAGAGATTTGCTTTTGTGGAACTGATTGTTCCCTATGTAATTTTTCTACAAGTCTGTTAAATTAAACTTTTGGATTGGTTATTAGGAAAAACTTCTTCTTTGAGAGTGCTTTCAATCACTGGAAGCGGTTGCCCAGAGAAGTGGTTGTGTCACCATGTCTGGAGGTATTTAAAATAAGGGATATGGTTTAGTGGTGGACTTGATAGTGTTAGGTTAACAATTGGACTTGATGATCTTAAAGTTTTTTTCCAACCTAAATGATTCTATGACTTTACACCAAATCATGCCTTCCAGCATAAAAAACCCCTTTGCCCACTTGCAACAGACACTACTGACAATAGCATAATGTACCCTCTGTCATTACCTTCCAAAGTATTTGGAGTTATGCTCATGTGTGCATTTGCATGTACCACCTTTAGACCAGAAATGCTAATTTTAGTTATGTATTTTTTGTGATGGTTTAACCCCAGCTAATTCCACGCAGCCTCTCTCACTCATCCCCACAGTGGTATGGGGAAGAAGATCAGAAGGCTAAAAGTAAGAAAAATCAAAATCTTAGATAAAGACAGTTTAATAGATAAAGCAAAAGCCACATGCACAAGCAAAGCAAAACAAGGGGCTCATTCACTGCTTCCCACGGGCAGGCAGGTGTTCAGCCATCCCCAGGACAGCAGGGCATTTTGCATAATGGTGACTTGGGGAGACAAACACCACCACTCCAAGTGAACAAATTACCCCTTCTTCTTCCCCAAATCTGTATGCTGATCCTGATGACATATGGTCTGGGATATTCCTTTGGTCAGCTGGGGTCGTCTGTCCTGGCTGTGTCCCACCTTTGTATGTTAACTTCACACATGGAAAATATATTAGGTTTTCTTTGACCCAAAGGAAATATCATAAGAGGTGGAGGGCATTAAAATGGTAGCAATACTCAGAATGGGACTATATTCACAGAAAAAGATTTCTTGACTCTCCATTTCTCATTCTGACCCAGCTTCTCAGCTTGAAATTGCCAGTAATTGATATTGTGGTTTTTTTGTTTTGTTTTGTTTTTTTGTTGTTGTTGTTGGTTTTTTTTTTTTTGGTAAAGAAGTGAAATGATACCAAGATTTTCAAATATCCACTTGTAGTGGCATAAATGGAGAGGCTGTTTTCAAATTTGCATATGGACAATGAAGGACTTCACACTCCTTTTTAATGTATGAACTCTACTTAGTATTCACTTCCTATTCTTAGGCATTTGAATTGCTCGTAGTACAAAAAAAACCCACAAAAACCAAAAAGGCCCTACCAGAATGTCCTTGTTTATATCAGTAACTATTCAGTGAATGTGGAATACATGCCATTATGTGTACAAAACTATGGGCTGATATAAGGAATACATGTTCTGTTGATAAGTAAACAGACTTGATTAACTGCTTCATTAGAGCACAAGAAAACACATTTACAGCTGAATGAGGAAGTGCCATTAGACTGCAAAAATATTTTGGGTCCAGATATATAAAATCTATCTCGGAATGCTGAATATAACTTTTTGGTTGGGTTGTTTTGAGCTTTTTGCCTTACCATCACATAATGGGCAATAACTCGGTTGATGTGAAAAGAACCTCTTAGCCTAAATATTGCTAAAATAATTTGAAGACCTGCAATAGTAACACTTTTTAAAGGTCTTGTTTGATTGATTCATTACAGCTTGAAGGACACATATATTCTCCATATTTCAATCAAAACCTGGGAGTACATATCTAACCTTAAACTGTGTCTAAGTGCTTACAATAACTTTTACTAAAGTGATGCAAAAAAATATGGTTTTCTGCAAGCATTGCCATTATTCTGAAATTTTTTTCAGTCTATCATGAAATTCAAAATTTTTTAAAAATTCTGTGCTATTTTATTATTTCATTTTATTGCAACGAAGGGAAGGTTCACTAATTAGACCAGTGAGATTCACTGCAAATTCTTCTAGGATTTATTGTACTTTTGCAAGTCTCTGGTAGCAGAGTAAAGCACATGCCAGGAACTGAATTCTCAAAAAGATGGCCAGATAGACAGTAACTCCTACAGTGAAAGCCCAGGATTAGCTAGTTTCTGTTTTTCTGAATTTGTACAGGCTGTTCTTATAGTATTCTAATTTCTTTTAAAAATACATTCTTCAGAATCAAGTCTGAAGCCTTAGAGAAATCTGTACTGAATAAATGAATTATACTTGCTTTATCTACCAAGCATACTACTCCAAAGATTTTTCTGTAAGTTTTTCCAGATTAACATTAATTATATTGGTTCTTTAACCTTTTAATACATACCAGATTTTTCACTGTTTCTCTGTGAACTAGCATTATGATGACAAACCTGTAACTGAGAAAAGTTTACCAATTTAGCCTCTTTAAAACAAACTGTGAAACATTACCTTCTTTCAGAACACTGGAGCTTTTACAGCATTTCAAGGCTTATTGAAAAATCAAAATTAACAGCCCAGAGAGATCCTTAGCCATACCCTTTAAACTATTAGTCATAAATTACATGAGAATATTTAAAGTGTGTAGTTTTAGAAAAGCCAATCACCATATTCATTTCTTTCATCATCTCTTCATGTGATGTTATTCAGCTACATGTTTATTCTTCAAATAGAACCAATACATTTATTGAAAAACCAATCATTTACTGATAATTCCACACATAATATCAAGATAAAGACTGCTTTTTTTCTTTAACTGTACCTTGTTCTGCTGGGATACATATGAAATATCTCCTCATGTTATTATTGTTTCTAATAGATATAAGTTATTCCTGTATAGCATGGCTTTCCATACCAATTTTTTATTACTCCTATCTTATAAGAAATATTCAATACCTTTCTGTTATTTTGTGGCATGCAACTGCTCTCTTTTATATAATTTCTAACCAGTGTGACCTTCTTTCTCCAGAGTGACCGTAGCTTTTCTGGTATCCACCAAAGCATTCTAAAGTAACTCTTCTCATTTTTTTCATTATTTATTTCTTTCTCCCAACTTTTGTTTTCAGCCTACAATTCCATTTAGCCTGAAATTTTCACAGCTACTTCAAGAGTGCTGCCCATAATTATTTCTGGAAAAAGACAATGTACTAATATAATACATTAGTAAATGCTTAGAATGTATGTCAAGAGTTATAAATATGTTACAGTAGAAGGCTTCAATATCAAAAAGTCAAAGATTTTTTTCTTTCTTTTCAAACATTGCAATCCCTGTATTTTTATATTGAAAAAAATGATAGAGATAACAAGGGTAAAGGTATTTGATAGCTTTCCTGAGTGCCTGTGAATACCTTGTCTATGCTTTTAGCCATACTCACACCACTGTTTTTGTACAACTGTTAATGTTAAGAATTTCTGCCTTGCTGCAACTCTTCATAAATAATCATATGCCCTTACCACATCCTGCTGCACCAGGGAAACAGGAAAAGTTCACATGTATAATCACTTAGAAGTATAATTGAATGCAGTAGGAACTAAACAGATCTTTCAAAACTTCAGTCATTCTTGAAACTTACATAAATAGAAGATATCCCAGTATTTTCTCAGACCTCATATCTCTCTAGGACATTTTATAAATGAAAACACAAAATATAAAATTAGCTTCTTTGGAGAAGGTCTGTTTCCTTGTTTTGTGTTCCCTGGATAAGAGAAGGTTCAGCATCATATCAGTTAAAATGTGGTTTTTCTACCACATTTTGTGTGTGCCAAATCTGTTTCAAAAGCATAGCTTTAAAAGTAATGGAATGAACAGCATAACTATATTCCTGATCTAATCTTTATTCTTGCAGTCAACACTATGAGTTTGCTTTTGCCCTTGGCCTCTTAATCCATTCCACTAATTAGTTTTTTTACCCTCTAAACCCCTATAGCATGTGCCTGCTGTGTGCATGCTGTCACCTTTAATCACCAAACCCTCCATTTTCCACACAGATGTTTACTATTATCTCCTCCTTTTATCTTGGTTTATGTATTGGCTTTTCATCACTGGATTTGTCCTCTTAATCTTGTTCTATTTTTTAAAGCAAGGCCTCTATGTTTTTTCCCTTTTTTAAGAAATGCATTTGATGGCACAATGGTGTATGAAAGGTGTTGAATTCTGAGTCAGATCATCCAAAGCCCTTTGGTTATCTATTGAGGTTCAAGAAAAAGCTTTGTCTAATGCTTGAGTGAGGGACAATAGAGAGTAGATAGTTAATGACTCAGGCTGAGGATAAACTTCTGCATTAGGTTCTCAGAAATGACACTTCCCCAGAAAGAATTACTATTTTGAAAACTAGCCAAAAGCACAAAGTCCAGAAATGTTGTACTTCTCTACAGGACAACTCAGTATTTTGCAGAATTTCTGTGTTTTACAGCAAGCCATGCCTCCAGGCTACACAAACTTTATTTGTGCCAGTGTGTCTGCTCACTTTCACCTTTGGAGCTCAGCCGTGATGGGGTTTACACAGCTATGGGGTGTGAGAGACATGTTCCCTCCTTCTTATGGGTTTTATTCCTACCATTTTTCTTATCATGTGAGATACCAGATTGCAAATTCTTTGAACCATGCCAATATCTTTTTTGTTTTTACCATGAAGCTTGTTCGATATATCAGTGCTAGAGAAGTGGTTATAATGTTCTCTCATGGTACTCTAGCTAGGCATGACCTCCTTTCAGGACAGACTTTGCCCAGATGAATCACATCTACACTATGAACTATATCACAAACTGTGTGCTCAGCCTTGTCTCAGGGACAGCAAAAATACTGCAATGACTAAAAACTGCTATAAAGACAGAGTATTATTTAAAAAGTAATAAAAGAAAATAATAATAATCAAAACCCCCAATCTAACTTCTGGATACTATTTATTTCCTATTTGGCACCTTCTTGAACATTACCTTCCATCACTTCCACCAATATATATATTCCAAACATGTTGTGACTGCTAAATAAGTTTAATAGCCCTTGTACCTAGACTTCTTTAATGATTAATAATGACCTGATGAACTCATCTCTATTTTACAGTGAACAAATCTGTTAAATTCTTTCACTCTAATAAAACAGAGTTTCACAGAGTCACAGACTCGTGTGAATCCCCATATGTGGTGCTGCCTGGAATCAGTCCTCTGAAGGTGCCGGACTTGGCATTTTCCCTCACTGAACTTTAGAAATCTAGAACCAACTTTACTTAGCAAATGACTCGTCAAGTGAAGGGTCATTCTGTTCAGCTTGATATCTGCTAAAGGATTTAATGAAATCCCCTTTGGAAACAGCTCACTCTTCTTGTATAAGTATAGAAAATGATCTTGGTATACATAAATGATTTACAAATAGTTAAGGTTTTCTGGACTGAAATCTGGAGTAATTCTGCGTTTTTGGTTTCAGTACACTTTCCTCATTGTATTGTGCATTGTATTCACTATAACTTTGTACAAATTACGTTTGCCATTGTACCCTGTATCACATGCCATGAACTTAAGTCATCAATTAACAAAGTTCAAATCATTCTGTAGGATGAATTTCATTTAAGATAGTAAATGATCTTTCCATATCCAGGGCAGAACCCCATTTTTCTGCTCTCAATGACGGCTGGATCTGCTTTGTAGTCGGCTAGACACCAAATGGAATTGAGCCTTTCCAGCAGGCAGATCTCATGGAGACAGACAAGGAAATCTTTTTCTAATGAAGATAAATCCAGTGTCAGGCAGAACTCTGCTAGAACAGAAGTGATGCCCTGATTGACTCAGTTGTAAGGATGTAGGATTTATAGGAAGTGGATAGACATGAATTTACTTTTAGTTGAAAAAGATTGGCAGCTTTACTAAAAGTTATGATCTTATTTGAGGAAAGCAAAGCCTAAGGATTGGCCTTTCTAAAGGACAGGGTCACAGCTGTGTGATCTGTGAAAATCACCTGAAAAATTAACCAGGCTTCAGAGCCTTCACTCTGACTGAGATGTGAAAATAGACTTAAATTTAAATCAGACTAAGTTAATTAAGAGTATGCTATTATTTCACTTCTTATTTTTCCAAGCTAAGGACTTCATAAAGTTTGCATTTCAGTAAGTAAAATCACTTTCAGTTTTACTTTAATATTTTTCTACTTTTCATAATGATTTGAGGAGGGATGTCAAACAGTAGGTATCCCAAGAGCATGACAAGACCTTTTAAGGCTCATCTATTGCCAAGCAGTGACACCTCACAAATAAGATGAAATCCTCATAAATTTGCAGCGTACTCCCTTACTGAGCTGCAAGAGCGCTCTCAAAGCCTCTGATTGCCAGAATGCATTTGACAGACAACAGACAATAAAGAGAGAGTCTCAGATCCACTGGCACTCCCAAGATTCATCCTAGGAAAAAGTGGCAAACCTGTTTGTGCTAGATTCACAAGGTGATTTTAGGCTCAGCACTGCGCTGTGCAACTTGCAGGCAATTTGTCAAAGAGACATTGTAAACCCAAGGCGGTGAGTGGTATCTCTACTGAGACAGAAGGGGAATCAAAAATAAATCTAAGCTCGTGAAAAAGGAATGTTTGCAAGGTAAGTTAGCTAAAGCATATCAGAGGAAACTGATCTCTGACTCACAAAGATTGGGAATGCACATGTTCAGGATTTTTTAGAAAAACCATCCAGACAGGCACTCATGCTCAACTGTTTTTTCCCTTTCTCACCATTCACCTGCTATCTGACATGCAGGGAAATTACAGGCACACTTTAGATTGGATATTAGGAACAATTTCTTGACCAAAATGTTAGTCAAACACTGGAACAGGCTGTCCAGGGAAGTGGTGGAGTCACCATCCCTGGAAGTATTTAAAAGACATGTAGATGTGGTACTTGGGAACGTGGTGGACTTGGCAGTGCTGGGTTAACATTTGGAATCAATGATCTTAAAGGTGTTCTGCAATGTAAATTGTCCTATGAGTCGATGAAGTAAGAGAATTCTCTTCTTCATCTCAAAGGTCAAGAACTAGACTTATTAAGTGTAACATTTCCCTGACAGAAAATAATAACATTAAAAAAGCAATTGCCCATTTTTCAACAAACAATTTTAAATTCTGTACAAAAACTTATATTCTGTAGTGATAAGTTTCAACCTGAAAATTCCTCTTACGTGATATTGTACAGGATCAGCTTTGGTTTAAAGTGCCTTGCTAACAGTGCAGACCACAAATTTACTGAGAATGTTGGACTGCAGAATAGTGGATTTGATGTGAATTGTAAAAATTGCTGATAAAAGCTTTCTTTTAAACTATGTAGAAATCCTGTGAAGACCTACTGCTGTAATTAGGCAGGAACCAAAACTTGTATCACCTTTATAAACCTTACTATTTTGAGCAATCCTTTTTAAATTCTGTATGCAACAGAATTCAGAAGTTTAATGTCAAAGCATAAAGATGTTCTATTTTAGAGATTATCCACAAAGAAAAAGGGCTGAAATTTAGCAAATATCCATTTCTCACTGAGTTTTCAGCCAGACAGAGATTAAAAATAATAGTGTGAGGGTCTGACAACTAACCTGCTTGTAATCACTGAACAGTGCATTTCAGTTGTCTCATCTGTAATATTTCCACATCTCTTCCTGTTTTTCTATGGCAGTCAGTTTCTCCTAATACAGGGAAGATTTTATGGACTATCAAATGGGATTATCAATGAATGAAGTAAGAGGATATATTATACAGAATGTTTAAAGTATTGAATTCTCTGTTCTATTCCTCTTCAGAAAAGAAAAAACACCAAGACCCCTCCCCCCTCAAAACATCCACAAAAAAAACCCCACAGAAAATAACTCTGAGCTGTTATAAAATCAATGGACATAATAAAATGATTAGCAGACAGAGTTAAAACAAAAGTTTGAGTTGCAAATGATGGTTTTTATATTAATACTCATAAACTCAAATGGCAAATTCTCTCCTCCTCTTATAATTATGTTTAACATTCCAAAATAGAACCAAATACCAGTACCTGAATAATTTTCCTAAAATTCACTCTGGTAAAATTAAATTAATTAGCAGGTACAGTCTGCATCTCTTTGCCTCTCTTTCAAAGGTGTTCCCACAATTTCATAATTTTAAAAGGAAAGAGTATTTCAACATTATGGAAGAACTTACTTTGAAAAAGATCGAAACTACATTGTTAAATGCATTCCAATTACTTTTTTCTTCCCCAAAGTTTCTTCCAATGTATATCTTTTTCCTCCAACAAAAAAAAAAATTTTTTTTGAAAACTTAGCATTGCTAAAAAATTACCAGCCAAATTACCAGCTCTGGGCATTTCACACTTCTGTTTACAAGCTGCTTTTACCTCCACAGCCCATTAAGAACTACACATTATTTTAACTCAGAAGAAGCTTTGGAAACTAGTGAATTGATATGAAACTTGATGGATTCCATGGCTGTTAAGATGCAACAAAACTCAGTGACAGGCAATGTCACCACATGTACCTCCATCTCCCGACTCACCAGCCAGACGAGCTGAGCACAGCAATGCAGTATCCTGACACACTTGAGCAGTACATCATTAGTGTTATTTATTTGCACTGCTTTAGCACTTGGCACAGAACAAGGATCAAAACAAGACAGCCCCTGTCTCGGAGAGCTCCCAGCCTAAATATAGAAGCTGAAACAAAAGATGAGTGTAGACAGGCAAGGAACAAAGAGAAAGCAGTGAGACGTGGCTGATCTTGCCATATCAGGAGACTTATGCTCTTACTTCGCTTTATTTTCAAAGAACTCCATGGAGTAATAAAGTGAAGGAGGAATTTGGAAAAGGATAAAAGAAACATTTCTCAGTTGTTTACAGAGACATCCTCCCAACAGACAGCAGGATTTAAAACACAGAGGTCCTTGTATAAAAGTCAAACAAGATGGCATCATAGATTTAGTAGGTGCAGAAATGACCTTTTGAAATACCAAGGCATCAGTTGAATTACTTTGTTTGAATCAACTGATTTAAAAAAGGAAAAACAGGACAGTATGATGACTCTCCAAATATTTTTTCAAGTTACAGTTGTGGAATTGTTCGAAGATTTGTTTCTTCAAAGGCATTTAGGATGAAAGGAAAGGAAAGGGAAAAGGGAAAAGGGAAAAACAAAAAGAGAAAGAGAAAGAGAAAAAAGAAAAAGAAAAAGAAAACAGAGAAAAGAGTAAAGAGTGAAAAATAAAAGTAAAAATAAAAATAAAAATAAATAAGAGAAAAAGAAGAGAAACAAGCTAAGCGGAATGAATATGAACTAAAAGAGCTTAAATGATTGACAAAGATGACAGAGCTTAAGGCATTAAAATATTTCTTCTGAACACAGTAACTGTGTGTGGTGTGATCTTATCTCAGGAGCAGACTTGCTTAGCCCTCTATCATTTGAGAGCACTGGAGGACAGATCTGTGTTCCCTTTTCTCCACACAATGGTTGGCTCCATTCAGGCACTCGAGTGTGTCTTTAAATCAATAGTCAAATGGTTCAGTACAAGACTACAGGGAGGTCATAACCTGGAATCACACTGTCAAAGTCAGGGGATTTTCTATGATATAAAACTGTTGTTAGACAAGAGAGGAGCTATAAAAATGTACTTTAAAGAAAACATAAAGTTTATTTGAGGCACCCTAACTACTGAACCACATTTCCTTTGTATTTTATATGTGTGACTCTCTTTCACTTCCACAACATTCTTCACTCAAAAAAAATGTATTAGCCCTAGGGTTCTAAAATCAGATGGTTTTCTTCATTTTGCTGTTAATATCAGCTCTTTTTTTGTATCTGTGATAAATACACATTAGGCCGTATTTTGTTTTAATTCCCAATAAGCCTTCAGGCCTAAATTTGTTATATATTTTTGAACTAAAGATTTCACTAAAATTACCCAAATCATATTTTTCAGCAATTTTGTTTATTGATTTTCTAAGAGGCTGTATATATCTAGTACAACTTTGTTTTCACAGAAACATTAAAAGTAGCATACTGATGTTATTACTCAAATCCAATATATGTCTCCCAGAGCAGCTCAAAACCACAATGTCAGAGTTAAGTGCAAGAGAAGCCAAATGGAAAGTGGTTAAAGTTCATGTCTCACTGCATTTTGATTCAATCTTCCATGCTTATGCATGTTACTGTTTTTCTGATGCATCGAACAGTTCGATGACATTAAATGATCTCATTATGGACACTTCCATTATCTCAACAGAATGCAGGTGAATGTCTGGGAGTAGAGCTGGCACAAAGCCCAAAACTTTTGTGTTTCTTCTTGGCAAATATCTTACTGAAATGAAGGTGAGTCAGGGGTCATTCACAGATAGACTGAAAAATAAAGAAGGTACCTACAGAAACCAATGCTGAATTTAAGGAAGTCAGCTGGAGAGAAGTAAGAAAACCAAACCAAATCAGAACAAAAACCCCACAACAAAAGTGATCAAGTCATTACCTCAGTAAAAAGTGGATAAAAGAAATGCATTTTTAAATACCATGTTGAGAAACCTCAGGTCTAGCAGTTTCTAAATTAGTGCCAGAGGTATGTTCTGAGTGATATCATCTCTATCTAAAAAAAGTCACAGCTGAACTAAAATTTATTGATAAAATATCTGTATTTTTCAGCTCTTGTATTGTAAGAAGATGAGATTAATATGTGGACAAAATTAATTTTCCAGGTTCTTTAAATATTTCCATTAAAAAAATTCCTAATAGCTAAGGAATAGTTGCATGTATGTATGTACATATAACTTAGTGGTTTGTTTAGTCCTGGTTTCATCATCATTGTTTTCTGCCTTGCAGACACTATGGAGGAGTAATTTCATCTGTTCCTCCAAGTCAGTGTCAAACTGAAACTATTAAAAAGCCACCACCATGGAATTGGAAAAGATTCTGTATGACAGTTACAAGCTTTTTTCTTTAAAAGAGTCATATACTCTTCACTCTATCAATCTAGAAGATAGACTGATGATATTAAGCAATTTATAAAGCCACAATCATTTATTGGGAAGTAGTGGGTGCGTTTTTCTGTGAACACAGCTGGACCTTTCACCTCCAACACAAATTCCGAAGCTTACTTGCAGCCAAGAGAGTGCAGTGCACAGGAAAAGCTCTATTTATGGGTTAGCCATAACAGTCTATTCCATAAAAGAGTTGAATACTGTAATAAGCATGTAGTGAACACTACAGAGAAGAAAGTGAAACCTGTTTCCTCCAGCTGCCTTCATGATTTAATGTTTTGCTGTTTTCTGTAGTTTGTTGTTCATTCACATCTGGCCTACCAGGCATGCATATGAGCACAAAAGGCAGTTTCTATCAGAAATAAAACATTATTTGTATTAGCTCTTCTCATCTGAACAGGTGTAACTGGAGGTTTTCACAGTCCTCATAACACTAGGACAAAACTACGGTAAAAGGAAACTACCATCAGCTTTCAATATAGCAACAAAAATTCTGAATGAAGGTAGATTCAGTAAAGAATATATGTAATATAAAATGTGTGTAAATTGGTTTTTAAAACTCGAGAGTACTCATTGAAATAGACCTTTGAGAATATGAATGTCATACCTGAATCAAGGCTGCACTTATGAAATGGAAAAGCTTTGATTTCTTTTAAGTTTGGCCTAAATAATAGACAGCACACATATTCCACCCATGGGTAGTGAGGAGTTAACTGTTTCTATAATTGTATTATCTGCTATTTGCTCCGGGTGGGAGAACAGACTCATCTCACAGAGAAATGCACACAGGCACAGACACAGAACTTCACACGCTGTTTTCAGCACACAGTTATATATTTATAGTTACACAGTTTGAGACACACAACCACTTTGTCTCTCAAAGTGCATCTGATTTTGCATAATTAGCATCAGAGAATGAAGAGAGGAAGGGATTTTTACATGTGGTCAGTCCCAATACAGATATTTCTGAGAGAAATAACCTATAACTTATTGCCCCCAAAGCCTAAGATGCACATCCCACAGAAGAAGGTGGCACACAAATGATGGACAGTGTCAGTGCTAGCCCCAGATGAACTCAGTCAATGTCTTCACTGCCATTAATGACAGAAGCTGTGATTCAAAAGCAGCATGGGTTTATGTTGAGGCAAATTAGAATGATTGGAATAGATCTTCACCTGAAACAAATTAGTCTAGCTCCGACTGAGGACATGGTCCATCACCTCTGTGGTGCACAGAGTAATCTGAGTACACTTTGACTATCATTTTATTTCCTTGTGGCTTTACATTTAGCTGTTGCCATAAACATTTGATAAAGAGCTAGTACATGCCTGGGGGTTATAGGACATGTTACTGTAGCAACCAAAAGAATAATATTTTTTTCATACCTTAGTAATAATTTAAAGTGAGATCAAAAGGGGGATGGTGAAAGTCAAAGAAATCTGTCCAACAGTACATCAGAGAAATATATCACAGTTATGTCAAGGGTTTTGAAGGAAATAGCATGTACTAGTTCTCCATTATAGCAGCAGAATCTGCACAAGGTCTAATGATCAAAAACATTGATTTATTCCTGT
The DNA here is from genome assembly GCA_013397895.1 of Origma solitaria. Taxonomy (NCBI): domain Eukaryota; kingdom Metazoa; phylum Chordata; class Aves; order Passeriformes; family Acanthizidae; genus Origma; species Origma solitaria. The sequence goes on from VZRL01005953.1 coordinate 253,421, forward strand.
CACAAGCCTTCAGTCCCCCCCGGCTTCTAATTAAATCCATCTTACATTCAGCTCTGGTACATAACCCTTCTGCTGTACACAAGATAAAACCATTTGCTGTACCTAACACCTGCAGCCCATATCATTACTCTGACAAAACATTACCCTCAAACAAAGGACCCAAGAGTGGTCCATGGGGGCAGGAACAATATCTGAATCCAAAGTGATAGGGCAGAGAGAGGGTGAGTCCATCTCAGCACTACAGTTTTGTGATTTGTTGCAGAAATTATTTCAGGACTGAAAATAAAACTCTGAACACCACACCTATCAACTTCGGTGTACAGTTGCAAGATTGACTCTAGAATAAGAAAAAAAAGTGTATGCAGCTAATGTCCTGGACATACAATGTACTATGCTATTTATAAAAATTATGCCACATAAACTTAAAACCAGGGTCTGCATTCTGATAAGTTTGAAATACTTCTCTGTCTATATCTAAGATTTTATTTCTACCTTTCTAAATACTGAGGACCTCATTGGGTGTCTGGTTTCAAGAGGATAAATGAAAGGCAATACAAATTCTTTGTTGCCCTGTCTATAAATTCTCTGTCCCCTGAAGTGAAATAAATGATAATTTAAAAAAATAATAAAACAAAACTAATATAGCAAGACTTTAACATTTCACAGCTGAGATCCTTAAATTAAAAACCTTATTAATTATATTTTCCAGTTTAAGTTATTCAAGTATAGTTTTCTTTCATGATACTCATTTATATTTGCGTGTGCCAGCAGCAATGTGGCAATTTGGGATCCTAACACTTTTGTCTCTTAGATGATAACACTATGAGCTTTCATACTTTTTCAGATGTTGTTTTTCTACTTCAGCTTGTCTGCAACACAGAATCCACTGCATGATCAGATGGATACCTAAGGAAAATGCTGCAATGTCAATAAAATATTATATTTCAAATTCGAGATTATTTTGCTATTATTTAAAAATCAAAGGGCAAAATCATAAACATGCTTCACTTCAAAGGAGTTTCAGCTTTTGGTATTCAGTGATTAGTTATAGCTTCTTATTCATCTTCAGATAACCTTAAAGTATGGGTTACTTTACAGTATGGGTTAAGGAGTGTTTCAAGTGGAAAGTAGTCAATAAAAATACAAATTCCATTCTGCAAATAATTATCCGTGTTTAAATACAATTGCTTACACGCATATATAAACATTCAAAGCATAGTTTCAAATTTCTAGCCGACTTGTTACCAAACAAATAAAACCCTGTCATTGCTGAAATGGAAGTACTTAGTGCCAATTAATTTTGTATTTTTTTACAACCATTTGTTCAAGAGCAGAGTTAATTTAGTTTGTATTACACCTCCTTAGGCTAAGAGGCTTGAGGGGAGGAAGGAACCTCTATTTTCATTAATCTACATTTTATACACCTTTCTTTATAAATCATTTAACACAATGGCCTTTCAATCTAACACTTTTTAAAAGCAATAATAACTAAAGCCCACGCAGCATATTGGAAAGCAAAGAGTCAGTATACTTAGGATCCGTCATTTTGCATCTTGTCCCTGTCTTGTCTTTGGCGTAATGAGAGAAAGAGACAGAGAGACAGAGACAGAGAGACTTGTATGAAACAGATTTTTTAAATATTTCCTAGTAAATCAAAGAGCGCATAAAACTCAACCCTAAATTTTTCAGCTAAATTAAGAGCTTTAAAGATCAGAGCAACCTGAAGTATGTATATAAATACATATTTTAATTTAAGCACTGAATATGGTGCACTCTCCTAATGTCAAGGGCTGTGGGGCTTTTATAGTTTCCTTCCTTATTTAGGAAATATGACAGTCACTGTTTTATAAGTTAACAAATACCACCACTTTTCTATTAGAACAACCAAAAATGTACTCATTCATCCATGATGGATTTTACTAATAGGGGTTCTTTTTGTTTTGTCCTCCATTTGATTTATATATATTATGTATGGCTCACTATTAACTAGCCACTGTGACTCAGTTTTGAATTATATACTCAAATAGCCACAATGATTAGTATTGTCATTTAAAAATACTGCATAAAGTGCCAAATTTTGATTTTGATACAATATTATCAAAAGCACATAATGCCTCAGGAATTCTTAATTTATTTTCTATTATGTTTGTCCAGTCAACATGTTTTGCTTTAGAAAGTTCAACACCTGACTTTCTGTTTCTCTGAAATAGTCTTTTGTATAAGGGACAATACTGTGTGCTGACGGGTGCTAGGGAGATCAGTCCTCCCCGCGTAGTCAAAGGAAATCATTGAACAGAAGGACCACGGCGTACTTCATCTGTGAAGCAAAATAAATACTTTGATAAAGTATCTACTACTGGTAAATGAAGAGACCAATTCAATGGTGATTTACTCAACTGGAAAACCAGATGATTGAACATCATCTATAAGGAGGGGGTGAAATATTTTCTAGTGCTTTCACAAGAAGTTATAAACAACCAAATTAATATATGTAAGCCTTTATTAATTTAAATTGAGTTACCAATTTATCATAAGCCATGTTGTACCAATCCATTGCTAAATGGCACATGTCTCTAAGAATTATAAACTTACATGAAAAAATTAAAAGAGCTGATATTAATACTCTAACACATTTCATCTGTCACCCAAAACTGGTGCAGGGACCTCTTTCCCCATATTTCGGCCATTTCATTTATTAGATGTGGTATCTTTGGGGCAGGACCATATCTTTATGAAGCTGCATGTTACCAACATCATGGCTGCTGTTTCATTTAGGGATTAACAGACTTTGTGAAACAACTAATAAAATGTAAATCCTACCCAGCTTCTTTGTTAAATTGTGTAGATTGCTTTTGATATATTTTTTGCTAGTGAAAACCAAGGTAACTCCACTCAAATCAACAGTGGAGTTACTTTATATGATTCAAGAATTTGGCTTAGATTTCTGCTAGCTGTAATTCATTGTTTAACTATTTCACAGGCTGCCCCTGTGCAGTAAATTGAGAACAACATATAGTTATGAACTTGTACAGGGAGACAGCTTTCACCATTCATTAAATACCTCCCCTTAGAGCAATTTCTGGACCTGCCCATGTTTTTCTCATTCCTTTTCCTTCACAATTCCTCTATAGAAAAAATTCTCTCTACTGCATGAGTGCTTTTGCTATGAAGAAGATGCCTGAGTGTACCTACACTATAATCATGCCACTGCCATAGTCAGATTCCCTTGTGAAGAGTAAGTCAGGGCTTCTCATGCAAGAAATCAGGGAGAAGACATGAAACCTGTGGTTGCCTAGGAATTATCTCTACCATAATGCATTTTCAGGACTACAATAGCCCCCTGAACCTGTGATTGTGTGCTTTCATATGTTCCCAGTTACATGCCAGGCCTCTAGCTCCTAAGATCTCTCCCAACAAAAAGCAATTCACATTGGTAAGGTCTGGTAAAATGTCTGTTCTTTATTTAGAGCCACAGAAAGTCAGAAAGTCAGAAAGTAAATTTTGATTTTGTACTTGGGCTGCCTCAGTTTCATTTGACGTTGACTTGATGGAGGCAGTTGATCTCAAATCTTCAAAGCTGTTTTGTCACCTGCCTCCCATCAAACTCAGTAGGAAGTCAACATCTAAACAGCTTTGAATCTTTAGTCTTTTTACTCTCCTGGCTGCATTTCCCAGTACCCCAGGATCTTCTTGCCCCAGTCTTCCTTTTCCAGTAGGGACAAGAGAGGGAGAGAAACATGGGACATTCCTGCAAACCCCCATAACTAGTCAGAGTTGCATCAGGTTCTGCTATTCAGTTGTCTGCTTTGTGCCGCATTTGCTTCGCATTATAAATTATATATTAAAAAAGGATGTTAAGACTTACATGAATGACAGTCACTTGCTCAGTGCAGTGGTGAGGGTGGAGATGAGAATCAGAATCTGCACAAGAAATTAGGTACCTGTCCAAACAATTTTGTCTCTTGTGTAACAATGCACTCAGCAGCATGACTGCATGACAGTTCTACAGCCCCAAAGCCCAGTGCTCTTCATTTATGGGGTCACAAAATCAGCGTTACACATATTCCAACATTACTTTATATGTTTATAAGGCTCCCCCCAAACCACTTAAAAACAGTTACATTCGTCCACTGTCCAGAGTCAATACCAGCAAAAGTCCAAGGGAGAAGAATTTGTTGTGAGGACCTTTAGTGGGGCATGGATAACCAGGCACAAAATGAATGGACTTCTGCCTCTTTACTGTGTAAACAGCAGATCGTGGTACTGCTGTTGTTTGAGGATAAAAATGTTATTTTCCAATCCCACGCAAAAGATGTTTAGTTTCTTCTCAATCTGTATGATAAGCATTAAAGAAGAATAAGGGCCGGTATTCCTCCCTCTGTATTCTACATTCATTACCTCTGCATGGCAAATAAGTTCCATTCATTATCTATCACCAAATATTATATAGAAGTTCCACCAAAGATCAAGACCCCATTGTGCTGGAATGCCAATTTCAGAAAAGAATTTGAGCAAATAATTAAATTAAGTCTCATATATACTTTATAGATGCACTCTAGTCATGTCCATATTTTGTTGTGTGGACCACTGACAAATGCAGAATGAACAATTTCATTCAGTCACCATTTATTCTGTCATCCCTTTTCCTTTGCTGGCAAAAAGGCTTTCCTCTCACTTCTGCATTTATTTATGTTATTTCATGGAGTGATATAGTGGAGAAACAAGCATTCACTTGAATATTTCTTCCCTAATACGTAAAACATGAGGGACGCTAGGGGATCAGGTTTTAAAAAACAAGAATGTATTTCCAACAGTAACATCAACAAACAGAATTTTTTCCAGATACAAGTTATTTGAATCCCCAAAAATAATATTTCTCTTTGATTCGCTGCTCTATCTTGCCTACAGTTAGCATAAGAATTACTTCAGCTCAACAAAACTACTTACAGAGAATATACATGCAGTTACATTGAACCTGGCTTAAAGGACAGCTTGGTTTCACTGAAGGAGCTAAGCCTTTATTTTAATTTTGATATAGAAAATTTAATGCCAAATCTGAAGCTCATATATATTGGTTTTGATCAGTTGATTTCAAATGAGATACATCAAACCCCACAGTGATGTCCATAAACCTCCTCGACAGTACCCAGCTCCTGAATGCATGCAGAAGTTCACACTGAGATAAAAAATGTCTCTATAGATCTTCTTAAGGGAAGTCTGGCCTCATTTTCTCCGGTTCACAGAGCCTTGTTTTTATTATTTCTGAGTTAAAACATGAAAAAAATTCTTAGATTTGTCGTACAATGCACATAACAGACTTGTTTCAACACTGCATAACTTCAGCTTTGCATGCAGCCTCTGTCAATTTCATTATATGCCATAAAACTCAGAGTGATAATTTGTTCTATCTGTTTGAAAATAAAAAAAGAGAATTAATTTTTAGAGATCATATGCCCAATTTTATTTCTGGGTTTAATATATTAGTAACAGATCTTGTGCTAAACTTCATAATCACTTTTTCATGAGGCATGATTTTAAAATATTGTTTGACTATAGTGAATGTTCATTTTCTTACAAACACCATATGCAAATATGACACATGACATGCTTTCTCAAAAGAACAAGTTATTTCTGGTGTCACATTTCAGAAGTACTGCTACAAACCATCTGATCTACTAAGTATGTTAACTGCACAACACCTTTTTCAGAACACTATAACTATTCAGAAAGTCTGCCTTTTTAGAATGACCCTCAGTAAACCTCAGAATGTGACAGATTTCCCAAGTGAACCATGAACCAAACACATCTATAATATATATATGTCAATTATCACTTTTAAACATAAAAATGTAGCTAATAAAAAAACCTTTTCTGTAGGACATGAAATTTCAGCCTAGAATAAACATATGCAAAGAAAAAGAAAAAGGACTTGAGCACAAGGACCAACACCTTTACCAAAAAAATCACCTGCGAAATTACTTTCCTCTTTCAGATATTGTCTTTGGTATAATTAATGGAATATACCACATGTCAATATTTTTTTCTTTTTTTCCCCCTTTACTGAGTAACTGAAATATTGCAGCAAAATAAGTGAAAACATAAGACAATTTCGTAAATTCACATTTTGGATCATTTTCACTGAGAACTTAGATATTCTACTTAATGGAAACCTCAGTACTACCTTCAATGTACTGGATCATTTGGATTTATAGTAGGTTTCATCCTTAAGGGAGTTTAGCCACTTTCTGTAAGAACCTATACCTTTCACTCACTGTAAAGAGTTCCTGTACAACTGGTTTAATATATATGTAGTCATCAGGTTAACCTATGTGTAGTCATAGCTTCCTCAGTGTCCAGCAGAGCCAATCCCTGGTGGCTCCAAAGACGGACATGCCACGGGCCAAGGCTGGACCGATTAGAAATAGTAGTAAGGCCTCTGTGATAACGTATTTAATAAAAAAGATTTTAACAGTTTCAGTTTCAACCAGAGAAGAGCAGAGTGAGAACATGTGAGAAGAACAAATCTGCAGACAACAAGGTCAGTGAAGAAGGGGAAGGAGGAGGTGCTCCAGGCACCAGAGCTGAGATTCATCTCTATTTATCCTAGTTTATATCTATATCTCTATATATATATATATAAAATATATATCTATTTATGGAACAAATTTTTCCAGTTAAGTGGAATAAACTATTTGTTATAAAACTTACTTATGAGAGAAATGGGTATTTTTCATTTTTTTCAGTTCAACATGAAAACATATTTTGACATGTAAGTGTGTTTGACATGATGTAAAACCTGTGTTCTAGAAATGCAGTAAATGTTCCCATGGGTCACAATTTCAATTTTTGAGTAAATTGAATGCTATAAATGCTATAAATACCTATGTTCGTTGTTGTCATTTATATTGAGGATTATTTTCATTACCTGCTGATTAAGAACAATATGTAACCAGGATTAATATTAACTATGAATTTTTAACATGTAAATATACTTTCTAAAGTAAAAGTATTGTTGGAACTAAAAAAAAGAACAAATACTGATTTTAAAGAATTAAAATCTCTCAAGTACATTTCATCTCAAGTTCAATTTCTATTTGTTTAACAAAAAATTTCTAAGGAAAAGTATAATCACTTTAAATTATTTGAGCTGGCATGATTTCTACTAGATACACATGCATATTCATCTAGTGTAAACTGTGGGAAATGAATGATCTTTATTCTAATACCTAGTAATGATTCCCTCCAATCAGCTTTATCTTAATGTAGTTCTCTCCATTACCAGTGATGGGATTCACACCAGCTGACCTATAAAAAAAGGGTACTTGCATTAGACACCTAAGCAAAGTTCTCATGGAACAGCACAGCACATTTTGAAATTAAAAACATTTCAAGGGAGCGATCAGTATCACTTTGACAATACCATAAAATTTATTACCAAACATGAAGAATAATGAAGCGTGACAGCCATAAAATGTATAATGAAAATGCTCAGTTAATAAGAAGAATGGATTTACCCAATTGGAGCTTTCCAGTGACAGGTTTTGGGGATTTTTTGAGCATTTACCTTCCATTTGTTTAGTTGAGGCTGTTTTTTCTGTCAGCAATGCTCCCCTTTGGCAGAAAAAATACCAAATCAACATGATCAGTAAGATTTGTAGCACAGCAGATATATGGCAGTTATACAATCGTTCCCTCCAGCCTGTGCTTTAAGGTCAAACTGAGGCCAAGTTCACTTCATTCTAGACTAAGCTACACAAGCAGGAGATTTTCTCATGCCTAGCCCTCAGGGTCATGGTAGGTGTTTCTGCTTTCTTAGCACCATGCTGAGAGGGTGTCCTGGTTCTGGCTGGGATAAAATTCATTTCCTTCTTAGTGGCTGGCACAGGGCTGTGTTTTGGGCTCAGTGTGTTGAGAACGAACTGATGTTTTGGCTGTTGCTGAGCAGTGCTTTACCCTAAGCCAAGGACTTTAGAGCTTCCCAAGCTCTGCCAGTGAGGAGGGGCACAAGAAGCTGGAGGAAGCACTGCCAGGACAGCTGACCCGAACTGGCCAAAGTCACATTCCATACCATAGAATGGCATGCCCAGTATAAAAACTGGGGGCAATTGGCTGGGAGAGACTTGACACTATTCCCCCAAGAGGGGCACGGAGATTTTAGTCAGAACTGACTGTGCCCTCCTAAGCCTTATTTCATGATCTCGGGAGATAACGGAAGATAAAAATGACTCTGGAATTCTAGGGCAATATGGAGAGAAGACCAGGAGCAGTCTTTCTTTAGAAGTTCTTTGATATGCACAGTTAAGATTGCTTTCAACACTTGAGCACAGTCTGCTCTAACTGCCCATAACGTCTTGCATATGAAAGCATATGAAAGCCATGAACCTCGAAAGGTTTCTAGCTGCTTTACATTGTCAGTGTAGTGCCCATGACGTAGCAAGGGGGAGAAAGGATGTAAAATTTGATCTTTCAGTGTTGATATAAAGCCTTGACAATAGTACCCTCTGGAAGGCTTCCAGAGTTTGGTACACAAGCTGACAAGGAACTGTGTTAAAATGTGCTTGCAAAAGTAATGTGAGGCAGTGAGGGGATGTTCAGAAACCCTTGAAATATATCAGTCATAAAAACAGGATCGTGCCTGTCTAGGCCGATACAGAACACACACTGGTATTTGACTTAAAATAGTTGAAGCTGTTGATTTTGTTTTGCTTTTATAAAGATTAGGGGGAATCTAGCAAGGGCATTAGAGAAAACAGTGTGAGATTATCCTCTTAAGAGCAAAACCTTCAGCCTCCAAAAAAAAAAAAAAGATATAATTCAATAAACCTAAGATAGGAAACATCTAAGAAACCTCTCATGACATAAATATGGACCTAAAACCAGACAACTAGATCAAAGGATAATGTGTTTTTCTCATAGTATAAGTCTATAAATACTGAAAAACAATAAAGTAAGATGAATTAACTGCAGGGACCAATTGGAAGGATGTGGACACAGCAAGTATGGAAAAACTTTGAGAAACAAATAATGAGAAACAAGAAGATAACATATAGAACTGACAAAGCAGACAATGCTGCTAGAGAAAGTTCCAGAACTTGAGAAAAGCTGAGGGTTAAATATAGTAAATGAATTAACCATAGCAGTTATCACAATTTATATAAACAAAAATGTCGTGCTTAGATTAAAAAATATATTATTTGGTTTGCTTTATATCATCATCTGTCCATGATAGTGGCTCAGAAATGTTAAAATTAAGGCCACTACAAGGAAGGAAAGGAGAAGAATAATTTGATGCTTTAATCAACACTCATTATCTGGGAAATTGTAATAATGAGTCATGATAAATAGTAAATAGTGGGATACCAAAATGATTGCATTGTGAAATATGAGAGGAATATGTATGATTCTTAATGAAGTAGCTAAATCTACACTGACACTCTCTCACTGACAATGACACTGTACTTTGTCTCAAGCTTCACTCATTCAAAATCTGATTGAGAAGTTTTCCTTCCTCCCCATACTACACCCTCTTCATATATAAGAAACCTCTGACACAAAAAAAACCCTCCAAGGAAGCACAGCAAATACAAATTAAGAGGAACTAAAATGAAAAAAAAAAACCAACAAACAAACCAAAAAATATACAGACAGCACTGCTTAAAAGCACTATGCCAGAAGAAACATGCAAACTCTTGCAAAAGGTGTTAAGAAAAAATCAAAGGATTGAGTCCAGACCACACAGTTATGTGGCAGGGCACAGGTTCTCAGAGCACAAGAGCAGCTGTGCTGAGCCAGACCAAGGGTTGGCCAAACCCCACGTCCCACTTCCATCAATGATTTCTAAGGAAGCATTACTAAGGAATCTCCCAAGCAGATTTCTAAGGAAGATCAAAATGATGAGGCCTGCTGTGAATGCTCTCTGAAGTCCACAGTGACTTACTACACAGGAGCTTCTTGAAACAGAAACAGACCTGTAGAAAAATCAGGTCTCAGATACTTCTATCTAATATCTCAAAGTGATATTTTTGCCCTGTTCCTTTTTCAGTGCATGGAAACCTTTAGCATACAAAATATCTTGAGCAAAATTCTTTCAAAGTGTATCCCATGAAGATGCACCTGCCTCCAACTTAACACTCAGGTTTGGCTTGGTTTTAGAGTAAGCTGTTTTTCAGATGTCAGGGGTAAGTAAGCTAACACTTTACAAGGTAACGAAAGTAAAATACACACACTGAAGTGAGAGGAACAATTAGCAACTTAGGAACTCAGGAGAAAAATACTGACACGAAACTACGCAGACCTGTGGAAAAAGCATAGAATCTGCTTTTTGGCAACACCAAAGTCCAACCCATGCCAGAGCACAACAGGGTTGACAGACACTTCCCACCATCCTTCGACTGCTGATCCAGAGACAATCACAAGGCCTGCAGGCACAGGCATGGCAATTTTTGCTCCCCATTGTGTGCTCTAGCCAGACATTAAATCATTGTTGTGTGCTTGTAAGTGGTTCATATACTGCTTGCAGTGTCTTTTTCTATAAAGAATACTGAACTAAAAGTGACCTGGGGAGATAGAGCTACCTACCTACACAATATGTAGACAACTACCTCCCCTTTTTTTTTTTTTTTNNNCCCCCCCTTTTTTTTTTTTTTTTTTGCTTTGAACCTACCACCTGCTAACAGCATGTGATACTCTCATTCTTGCTTTGGAAGAGAAAATTAACCATCTGTCTCTTTTTATCTATTCCTTTTCCCTTATGATAGGACAGGTTTTTGTCAAAACCTTCCCTAAATTGTCACTTTTCAGATTAAATAGTCCTGGACTATTTACGAATTCCCTCGACTGCCATTCTATATTTTTGATTACTCTTGGTGTCCTTCTGTGAAACTCTTCCAGTTCTGTTACATCATTTTTTAGGTTTTGGGATAAAAGTTTTTCCTACCAATATAATTATGTTTTATGTTTTCTTTCCTACTCTTTTCTTCATAGCTTCTCACATTTAATTTATTTTTGAGCACTGCTGAGCTGATGCCATGGTGATTTTTTGCCTTTTCTTTTATATACCGTTTATATGTTCTCTGTATTCTTAGCACGCATATTTGTAGCTTTTGTAGCCTATTATTGTGACTTAGTTCCAGTATTTTTCTAGGCAGGAAGACAAAACATTCTAAAAGTCTCCCAGTTGCAGGTCTGAAGCCCCTATTCTATCTTGGTTCTGCACAGAAACCACCATTGGAACCAATTCTCTGAGATATTTTTTGTAAACAGGGTTCAAGCTTCATCCAAAGGGGGAGACTCTCGAAGTTGCCAGAGTAGGGGGGGCATTATTTCATCTATTAAGCTTCTGATTGAGGAATCTTTGTCAGATATGCCAGCTTGCAAAGTCTGTAAAAATTGTATACGTCTCATACACGTGGGTGCATCTTTGCCGTTTTTCACCTGACAAATTGTGCACCTGAGGGTCCTTTTAAAGGTAAACCCCTTTTTATCCCCTTAACTGTGTCTGGCGCATAATTCTAGGACCAGAGAAAAAGGCATCAAACACTGAGCACTGACATTTGCATTGAGATATTTATCATAACCATAAGATCTAATTTCTGAATGATAACAGTCAATACAGAGTACATCACTAATGAATAAAGCACCCTTTAAAAGTAGAATTTGCATCCGGACAAGGAAAATACAAAAACCCCAATGCATAAGGTTTACCATTTTAAAAGTAAAAGCAAGAAAGGAAGACGAAAAAGGAATGGACTTACAGATTAAGTAAAACTAATATTAAAATATGCATATAGTATTTAGTTTATAAGGCAAGATTTTGGTAGTAAAAGGGCTACAAAGGTGGCCTCTGTGACAAAAAGGAACGGAGGTTTTCCCTCTGTTCGATACAGCTGATTACAGACACCTCCAAAAAGGGCCCACTGCTGGCCAAAGCTGGCAATGCTGGTAACACCTCAGGGATAATATATTTGAGAAAAGGTTAAAAAACTGCACTGCAAGTGTGAGAGGAATGGTAATATGTGACAGGAACAGCCCTGCAGACCCCAAGGGCAGTGCAGAAGGAGGGGCAGGAGGTGCTCCAGGCACAGGAGCAGAGATTCCCTTGCAGCCCTTGGTACAGCCCATGGTGAGGCAGCTGTGCCTCTGCAGCAAGGGGGAGGGGTCCATGGGGGGAGCAAATATCCAAACAGGTCCAGCAGCCCCTGGAGCATCCCAGCCACAGCAGGTGGATGCCCAAGGGAGGTTCTGACCCCAAGGGAAGCCTGTGCTGGAGTAGGGTCCTAGCAGAACCTGGGTCCCAGCGAGGGTCCCACGCTGAAGCCGTCTGTTCCTGAAGAACTGCACCCTGTGGAAGGGACCCATGGTGAAATTGTTCATGTAGGATTGTCTCCCATGTGAAGGACCTCACACTGGAGCAGAGAAAAGCCATGAGGGAAAAGGAGCAATATTAGCCCCATTTCCCAATCCCACTGTACTGCTTGGAGCACGAAGGTAGAAGAGTCAGCAGTGAACTTGAGCCTGGGAAGAAATGGGGCTATAAGTGGAAGGTGGTTTGAGATTTGTTCTTATTTCTCGTTATCATACTCTGTTGGATAAATAAATCAAATTTACATCCCCAAAGTAATCTGTGTTTTGCCCATGATGATAATCAGTGAGTGGTCTCCCAGTCCTTGTCTTGACCCACAAATTTTACAAACATATTTTCCCTCCCTCTCCTGTTGAGAGATGATTGAGATGTTACAAGAACAGAAAAGATGTGGCCACAGCAGAAAAGCTGACTGAATATTTTGCATCAGTGTGGAAATCGGAAGGAGCTTTTCCTATGACAAGTGAGTCATTGAAACAGTGTCATACTGAAGTGTCAGTGGAGAATGTTTTAGAATAAATTAGTAAAATAAAGAGTAAAATATCTCCAGTACCATATGTTATTCATTCTGAAGCTCTGAAGGAGCTCAAGTAGTAAATTGTGTAATTGTTAACTGTAGTATATAATTTATTACTAACATCACCATTAGTAAAGGAATTGAATTTGACAAAAGCTACAGATTTATAAATTTATCATTCAGGAAGACATGTGAAATTATAGGTCTGTACATTTGACTTCCGTAGTCTGCAAATTGTTAGAAACCGTTGGTAGATTTAGCAGAGACATAAATGTACATGGAGCAATAAGATAGAAAACAGGGCTTTTGTAGAGGGAAATCATAGTTCACAAAACTTTTAGAGTTTGTTAAAGAATCGATAAGCATGCAGATAACTTTGATGTAATTGGCATAGTGGTTTTGGATTTGAAAAACCTTTTGACATCTTCCTGGATAAAGAGAGAGATCTATGACAAGGTGGCAAGAAATGCTTTTCCCACAGTGGAAGGATGCTGCCATTGATGTGTCTGAATGATTTGAACTAGGACTTGTGATGTTCGTCAGAAGAGATATTCTGTGGAAAGGTGATATGGAAATGTTTGCTGATTACAAAATTATTACTCACTATATTCAAAAGTGAAAGCAATTGCAAAGGTTTGCAGAAAGGTCTCACAAAACTGAATGAGTCAAGTTCAATGTCACCAAATGCAAAGCAGCATAAATGGAGAAAAAGATAATATACACACAATTTGATCCTTTAAATTACCTATTATCTCATGATAAAAGCTCTTGGATGGGTCAGTGAAAAATGGACAGTAAAGTAAAAAAGACATTATTCGGAAATTATTTGGAATTACAAAAGAAAAACAGAGAACAAAACAGTCACTGTGGTGCTGCAAAACCTGTTGGCTTAAAAACATAAAACATTTTCTTCAGTTCTGATCACTCAGTTAAAAATGACATCACAGATTATTCTTGAAAAATTTCCCTTCCCCCTTCCAGGTGACATGTTGAGATAACATTAGAGGGGTGCTTCTCCTCAACTGTCCTCCTGAAATCAAGTCATGCCTGGGATTGTGGAGTGAGCTGGACTAGGCCTGAGGTAGGCCTGACCCCTGTCAATTTGACTTTATAATTTTATCAATTGATCTAGTAAAAGATTTTACACCTCCCTGCAAACCTTGTCTCCAACTCTCCCAAGATCTTTGGAAAAATAACATAAAGGTCTTCCTATCAGCCTCTACCTCTCTTTGGTTAGCCAAGCAGAGAACTCAGTCTTCTTCTCCGAGCAACTTTTGGCACCCTTGTTCACATTTCACCTCTGAAGGGCACATTTCTATGTCTTCCAACATCCATTCCCAATTACATGCATTTTAGGAAGTTTTTTCTAGCTGAAATCCATTCTGAAATTTGATTTTTCCTACCTCACAATGAGTGAAATATGCACCTTGCTTTTCACCGTCTATTATTGAGGGAGGGGCCTTCCCTGGATGGCTTTGCAGGAATATCTAGGTATAAATGTTGATGTGTTATAAATGTCCATCTGATCTGTTAGATCAGTGTTAATAACACCAAGATTGTGAGGTTGATTCCTGTGTAGGCCGTTCACTTAAGAGTTGGAGTCAGTGATCCTTGTGAGTCCTTTCCAACTCAGAATATTCTGTGATTCTCTGATCTGAAAGTACAGGAAACATGCACTACTTTTAAGTATATTTCATAGTGGGTAATCTAAAAGCAGGTTCCACTTACAGCTGAAATCCATGTCCTTGTACCTTTTTCATTTAGGTTAAAGAGCAAGAAAAAAAAGATTTCATTCATCATAATCTTCATGCTACTAAGACTAGAGGAAGAAGAATTGTCCCTGGACACTTTTAGAAACATAGATTGAAGAAAAATCTTTGTCCAAAAGCAAGTACCAATGCATAGTAAATTCAGATACAGTTCAGCTGAATTATAAGACTCTAGATACAAAATGAATACATCAGCATTCATTTGTAATTCATGGCTTTACACATAGAAGTGAATGAATTATCCCTTAACAGAACAAAACTGAAGGGATGAAGCAGGGGTCTCATGTTTTTTCCTCACTTTAATGACAAAACCAGAAAAGGGGTAGAAATGTCACTGACAGTTTCATGTGATGGATTGGTCTATATGCCTGAACATTAGGAACAAGCAGCCCTCAATATCTGAAGGAAGACTGCCTAGCATGTAAGCATTAGATAAAATCGAAAGCGGCAGTTTCCACGGGCCCCCTACCAAGAGAACACACAGGGGGTGTATGTGCTTTATTGCTTGACACTCATGCATAAAGACAGCACAGCTTCTGCAATCTAAGTGAATCTCCTCAGGTTTAATGTTCCATTGAAATTTTGCTGAAATGTAAAATATATTTCAAAGGAACAAAACATTTTCTAAAGCAGAGACCATTTGACTGTCATGGTAGATTTTTCTCTTTTATGGAAGCTAATTCTGAAATAGACATATATTGGAAAAGCCAAACTGCCAGGGTCGCTGCTGGCACCAAAAAAATGTTCAAAGTAGCATTTTAACATCAAAGTACGCCTGTAATTGAAGCAATCATTCAAAGCACACCAGCAATGCTGCAATAGCTGCACCCGTGCAGTCCCCCAAACCCCTCACAGACTATGACAGAATCACATTTCACTGATCCTTGGTTTGGTTTGTACTTGTACCTTGGACCATTTAATTTACAATCTGTATCCTGAATGAACTGTATTGGCATAACTAAGCAGTGTCAAAGGGCTGCACAGGGGTAAGGATAATTGGCTGAAGTTTGGTGGCATCCCGAGTTTCTTAAACCGGCTTTGCTGAGAAAGGCAATTTTTCATGAAACTACAGATGAGGCATAAAAGAACAGAGATTCAGGCTCATATTTGTTTGAAGAACTGTAGGGAGGTTTTTTGTTCAGTTCTTTTTGTTATATTCTACTTAAGAAAGAACATTGACTAAAAATTCTTCATTAAAGGGTTTTTTTCATCCATGCATTAGCTAGCCTTAGTGCCCGATTAGTATCAGATAAACAGTGCAGTTCTGAACACAGAACACAGAGCCTCTTTGAAAAACAAAAGGTATTTGCAATCTAACAAGATTCTCACAGCATCTGCCTTGTATAGAACTCACAGGGGAAAATACACATTTAAAAAACAATTTCATTTAAAAATTGAAATAAGAGGCTTCTGACATTTTTTTCTGAGAAACAGCAAGGGATAAAATACAGATCTATAGAAAGAAAATGCTGGGCAAAATTAAGGGAAACACATAAAAATGAATCCCCATTAACAACTATCAATGAGACACTTCTAGTCATGTCGCGTGTTTTAAGAGGATAGCATGACTATTTCAGTATCAAGCTCGAAATATCATCTAAATGACCATGCTGTGATAATACTTCCAGTGCTTCTCACTCAGCATGTAAGAGAAGAGCTTCATAAGAGGTTCATAAAAAGAGGACAAATGTGAATTTTGTAAGCATTGTATTGCTTTTTTCACGACCTTTCAGCTCTATAGCTAGGTACTTTGTTCATACTTCAGGCCAACTGCAGTGAGTATTTGTTGTTCTGAAGGGGTTTTATCTTCTCTTTCAGTTTTTTTTTTTAAACTTCCCTTGTGAATCTTAAAAAGTTAAGAGATCTCTTGCAGCTGTTGAGTGTCATCTGTCATCATCGGGCTGCTTCCACCACTCCCACCGCTTTAGGAGGCAACTTTGCTTCTCTCTGTGAGTCTTGCTCCAGAATAACTCTGGGTTAAAACGTCCTGTGAGTGACAGAGAGCTGTAGAAGCTGAAAGCTAGCTCTCTACAAAGGCTGAATTTCAGCCTGCTTACATTTAGGTGCTAAGATGAATAGGTTCTCCCTCTGGAGGCTTTCAAAGACAGCTACTGTTCTCCATTCTTTATGTAGGAATCCTTGTTATTTACCATTGGAGAATTAAGTATAAAATTTAGTCCAACTTTTGTCTTTATGCCACTCAAACTGGAACCCAGATAAAACATGGCTTTCTTTTATAAGGAGATGGAAACCTTCTTTTAAACCAAAAATTCTCCATGGAAACTGACTGAGAAGCTTTGTACTCTGTTGTTTGGGGGTTTTGGTTTGATTTTTTTTCCCTTATTTTCTCCTTTTAATTTTACTTCATGCAAATTTAACACTGAAGATACTATAAAATATATTGCATATCAATCTGAGTTTTCAGTACTAAGCAATACTTTAGTATATTCTGCTAAAAATTCTGGAAGCAACTGTTTAAAATGAACACCTTATTTGTGTATTTGCTCT
The DNA here is from genome assembly GCA_013397895.1 of Origma solitaria. Classification (NCBI taxonomy): domain Eukaryota; kingdom Metazoa; phylum Chordata; class Aves; order Passeriformes; family Acanthizidae; genus Origma; species Origma solitaria. Next base: position 270,576 of record VZRL01005953.1, read on the forward strand.
TGCATTTCATTGTTTGCAAGTTTATATTACCCAATTTTTTCAAATAATTTTAAATTAAATAATAATTTAAATTAAGATCATGAACCCAACTTTGCGTGTCATTAGAGTAAGGGTACAAATAGACAGCATGCTTTGAGCTACATGAAACAAATCCATTTTGGACAAACTCCTTCTGTTGATAGAAAGATTAAGTGGCTAAAACAGCAACACTGATATAAATTAAGGCCTCTTTCCAGAGATGTTCTAGAAGCAGATCTGTGGCCAACCAACTCTGAAGAAGACCACTGAGAGTGGTAACAAACAACACATAAGCCTGGTTTTTTATACCATTTTGCCTCCACCATAGCAGCACAGCTACTGACAGGAGATTAATCCCTCTCCTGGTGCATGGGAAAATTGGTCTGCTGAAGGAGATTCTGGCTGCAGACCTCAATACTAACAAAGATGATACTCCTCCTGGTGATATGTGAATATTATGAGAATTAGTTACAGATCCCTTTCCTGCTATGTTTACAACTGACTGTGCTACTGCAAGGAACATTGCCAGAGTAATACAAATAGGTCTGCACACTGTTGGGATTAGTTTCAGTAAACTGTTTTGCTTGTGCATCCAACCATGAATCATTTATGACATGCAAGTGTAAAGTAACCGACACAGTACTCACAATAAAATGGGGCAGTGAAGACATTTGTTAAAAGTATTGTTCCTATATTTGTAGGTACCTTACTGCATCCCTAAAATCCACTTCTAATGCTTTGATAAAGGAATGCTGCAAAACACAAAAGCAGCTAAAGAAATGAAGGTGAAAAGGAACATACCAATGGCTAGCCTGTCCCAATTTCATTTGATAAAATGAAGTGGTAGTGGGTAACAGAACAGTACTTTGTTATTAGAAGATTATTGCAAAAAGAAACAAAGTCTGATGTCTGTATTCCCATTAATTAATACCTTTTTCATTGAAAATTCCTATTATTCTTATTGACATTACTTATAAAATTGGTTGTTCTCATTATGATGCAAGTCACGGTGGCAGAGCGTCTTAAAATGAATATGGCCTTGTAATATGTAAAAAAGTCAGAAACTGGTATTATAGACAGCTAAAAATGATTAGGGAAGGCAGAACTCTGCTAAATTATATATGTTTTGTTTCTCCCATACAGTTTTTATCTAGTTTGATATATTCAGCCTGCAGCTGTAACATGACAATATCATGAAACATAGACTCCATTCTTAGTGATGTGTTGACATACCCAGGGAAATGCTTGTTGCGGATTTGTTTATTGGTTTCCTTCCATTTCAACTAATAAAAAGCCAACCATCAATATGGTTTCTGTAATAATGCCAAAAGTTGTCTCTGAATTGGGTTAATTTAATCACAAACACTCAGTATTCACAGTAAGGACACCCTCAATCATAGATTTTCCTAAAATAATTGAGTTCATAAAGAGAATAGGATTCAAGAGTTGAAATCCCTAATGCCAAAGCCTGAATGGACCATTCAACTGTAATTTTCATGAACAGACATATCACACACCTTCAGCACTTCAGGTGTTTTATTTTCTGAATTCCCACAGGTTCTCTCCCACTTTCTCTTTGAGAGGATGTTGGTGTGACCTGGTCCTCACTGTCACAGCTGTCTGAGCTCTGCCAGTAAGTGACAGACGGTTCACATAGTTAGTAAATGAGCTTCACTTCTAAATGGTACTGTTTTCCTTTTCGAAAGCATATTCCACACAAGGTCAGTAGAAAAACTTTGGAGGTTCACAGTTCATTAGGGAAATCAGCTGAAGGGCTTGCTGCAGCTGGAGTTTATTTTAAATCACAGTGGCATCTGTGAAGCAACGACATCAAAAAATTGTCAACAATGCTCTGTGTTTGCTGTGGTCACCTTCCAGGGAATTGATCCAAATGAGGGGGCCTGCAACTCAGGAGTTTGAATTCAAAGCTGTTCTCCCAGGAAAATGATATGTGGTGACAGAAAATGTTGGACTAGATTTTAAGCTGGTGTAAATCAGTATAATACGAGGACTATAGGAGCTTAAGCTAGTTAGACACCATAGAAATAAACCAATTCACAGTCTTTCTCTGGACAGTGCAATACCCTGTGTTTCAGTATATTAAACGTTTAAAGTTGTTGTTTCATGTGAACACTAGTGATACAGCCAGGGCAGTATGAGCAGGATCAAGAATGGTGACAGAGACCTGGGAGCAGTGCTAAGGGACTCTGGACCAGACCTAGTCTTTCATCAATGCTTCTGGTCAGGGATTTGAAAGGGCCTGCTGAACCTGGGGAATAAACAAGCAGTTGCAGGACTGGTGCCACAGCCAGGGATTTGGCTACTTAGACCATGGGATTCACTTTGAGAAACCTGATCAAGTCGGGGCTAATGGCCTCTGTCTGTCAGATAAGGGGGTGAGCATTTTCTTGCTGAGATGGTGAGGAGGGCTTGAAACAAGGGTTGAGGGAATCCTCAACCCATCCTACTCCTACCAATTTAATGCCTGTGCCAACAAGAGATGTTCAGAGTCTGTAAAGGGATCACAGGTAAGCAGGAAAGCATCTGAAGAGCAGCACAAAGGAATTCCAGCCACTCCAGCCAGCAAATCAGCTTCACCTGGGGGCCAACATAAATGTGTCTCTGTAAACAGCCATACCATGGAGAGTAAACAACAGAAGATGGAGACACACACATACCTGAAAGGCTGTGACCTTATTGACATTACACGTGGGAGGATGGCTCCTGTGACTGGAGCATTGGAATGGAAGGATACAGACCCTTTAGGAAGGACAGGCAAGGGAGGTGAGGAGGGGGTGTCATCCTTTCATCAACAACCGTCTGAAATGCATGGAGTTGCATGCATTCAGCCTGGGAACTGATGAGGAGCCGACCAAGATCAGGATTAAAGGAAAGGCAGGGACAGGTGACAGTGAGAATCTGCTACAGGCCACCTGACCAAGCATATGAGGGGAAAGGTGGTTTTAAGATTTTAGGTCTCATTGTCCTACTGTGATTTGTTAGCAATAAACTCAGTTAATATCCCCAGGCTGAGTCTGTTTTGCCTGTGAGAGAAGTCAGTGAGTGACCACTGCCAGTATTTATATCAACCCATGAACCCTTTATTATCTTTTCTCTCCCTTGTCAGCCTGTGGAGGGGAAAGATAAACCAGCTTTGGTGGGTGTCTGACATCCAGCCAGGGCTGACCCACTGCAGAAAACTAAAGCCCTGAAAGAAACCTTAGGGATGCCTTTGGTACCTAAAACAGGCCTCCAAGAAAGCTGGAGGTGGACTTTTTAGAAGGGCATGTAGTGATAGGACAAGGGGTAATGGCTTTAAACTGCAAGAAGAAATGTTTAAATTAGATTATGAAGAAGTCCTCACTGTGAGGGCGGTGAGACACTGGAACAGGTTGCCCAGAGATATTGTGGATATCCCATTTCTGGAAGTGTTTAAGGCTAGCTTGGAAGGGGCTGTGAGCTGTGGTCTGGCGGAAGGTGTCCCTGCCCATGACAGAAGAGTTGGAACTAGGTGATCATTAAGGTCCCTTCAAACCCAAACAATTTTATGATTCTATGTTGCATTCATGCTGTGATTCATATCTTGATGTACTCTATTATTTTTTGTTCTCTGCCCACACTATCATCTGCAAGTTTTACTTTTTATTCTGCCACAACAGAAATCCACCATCTGTTGCAAACATTTACTGTTCAACTTTTAACACTCTTAACTGCCATATTAAGGTCAGTGTATGTTTTCTGGGTCAAAGTACTGAGTGAAAGAACTATGTGGGATAGATACAAATGTAAGTAAATCTCATATTCTCTTCTAAATTTCTGCATCATAGAAGTATTGAGACCCTCATTTACTATCCCACAGACACAACTCCCCCTTCTGCTCTGTTCAACTGAAAAACCCTTTTCCGAGAGCTATGCTTTCAAATTTGCCCTTTTTTTTGGTTTGTTTTTTTTTGGTTTTTTGGGTTTTTGGTTTTTTTTTTGTGACAGCTGCTTCTCATTTCTTCTCACATTCACTGTTGTTGCTGTTATTTGTTTGCTGTGGCACTTGATTCCTCAGTCAGAACAGCTGCTCTCTGTAAAGATATTAATTGATTAAACTGCATAATTCAACAACAGCCTGACTGGCTTGCTCTCTCAGGTTTCTCTTGCCTTGCTTGGGTTTCGTTTGCCATGTTGATCTGAGACAGCATATCACAGCAAGAAGCGGAGCAGCACTACAGCACTGCTGTGGAGAGGAAAAGGCACTTTCTGTGACCTTCGCTGCATGTCACTCAAGACATATTCCTGGTTTCCCTGTGGGTCTTTGTTTCCCTGGATAGTCACTGCTAGGCAGGATTTCCTTGAGACACCTGACTCGAAAACATTTCCCACTTCCCCCGGTGCGCACCCAGCTCCAAGTCAGAATATAACATGCAGGTGCACTGAGTCTTCTTGCCTGCAGCTGCATGCCCTAATCTCTAGCAACAGGGAACTTGGACATCAGAAACATGTATCATTCTCCAAACCGGTGCCAGTCTGGATATTTAGGGAGACCAGAGTCCCAGTGTGCATTGGGGTGCTTGTCAAAGCACACATCTCTGAAGAGCCTCGGCACCTTTCCACAAGCTGAGTGCTGCTATGTGACAGGGCTCAAACTGTGAAGTTGGAGTCTCGGTGGTATGAAGATTCTGTTGGAAAAAAGAGTATAGCCCCCATAGAGATTTTACTCCTCCTGAATAAACAAACTCAGTCTTTTCTCTTCTACCTGAATACATTGACCTGTGCACTGAGTGAACTCACCAACAACCTCCAATAGCATGGTGTAAATATTTTATGTTTTGGAGCACAGGCCCGCACTGAAACTTGTGGAAAAGAGCAGTCCTGCCTTGTGAAGCAGAACTCCAGTGTCTACCAAAACTCAGAGTCTTTCTGCATGTATCAGGGATGGATGATAGTCCTAATTAAACACTTCATGAGCCGGTGATTAGAACATTATGCCTAGCTGGGGACACCACATGCTCGCTAATACAGTAGAGTAACCAGCAGAAGAGTTACATCTCTATAATATCTTAGTCTCTTGGGTAAGTGCATGGGGCTTTGCCTTGATATGTGCAGAAAACAGTTTTATTCCCACACCCAAGCAGGCAGATACTGCCACTGACTGTTCAGCATCCACTGAAGCCAGTCAGCTTTTACAAAGTTCTAAGCAAATGTCCTCCAGGAAAATTGCCTCTAGCCTACATGTGATCTGAAATAGAGATTCTACAAGGGTCTAGAGCTTACTGCACAGATCCCAGCCGTCTCTCCAGCTTCCATGGTAAAGAACCCTCTTTTTGTACGCTCTGCCTGTTAGACATTATAAAACAATGCTACACTTCATCATACATGTTTAGTATCTTTTTCTGTTTATATCCTTTAACTTTCTTCTCATTTTCTTTACCAGGTTTAATTTCTTATATGCATTCCTCTCCTGCCTCTTTTTTTTAGGCAGCTTGTGGGTATCTGCATGCAGGCCTTTCAAAATTGATTCTCTGGAAAAGAGAAGCAGCCCAGTAATCTCCTGTACCAACTCTACAAAGAAAAATACCTGTCATCATTTTCCATATACTCCATGCTGTTTCTTGACTAAAACTAAAGCTTAACCTGTCGGGCTTGCTTTAATCCTTAAAAAATACAGCTGCAGCAATGATCTTTGTAGAAGTAAACAGAGATAAGCCTACTCTGAGGAAGTGGGGGGATTAGTTGAATATTTCTGAATGGCTAAACCACTTACAATCATTCACTGTAGTGTATCCATCATGTGTTTATTATCCTACTCTGTGCTCAGAAATAGTGAGTCAAAATAAATATGGGCAAAACCATATTCCTTAATCAGCCTTTCTTTTTCACTGCATACATATGATTGGCTGTATAGCAGAGCTCCTGCGGAATTGCATGACACCCAGAGTGTTTGCTTACCCAGAGTGGAAGAAGTTCACAAGCTGCTGAAAATCATAAATACCAGGCTCGGATACAGCTTGTTACAGTTTGCTTCACTTCACGAGAACAACCTCCATTAATTATTTTGACCAACACCATTTTAAGCTAGCACAGCTAAATCATTTGTGCTTTGAAAGTCTAGCAAATAATTCATTCATCTCTCAGCAGGTATTCAGAATAGAGATTTTCTTGACATGCTAAGAAATATACTGTCATCAGAACTATCACTGTCCTTTCTCTGAAAAGGAGAAATGAGCAGGTATTGGTGGCTGGACTGTGAAATCTTGTTTCAGGTTTGGTAAAGCTCATTTTAACGTATAGATAAACAACCAGATGGTTACGTGCTCTCAAAGAAACATGCTGTTGATCAGATTATTTGTTTTCAATACTTTCTTCAATGGCTTTCAATACTTTCTTTCAATTTCTTTATTCAATGGATAAAAAATGAGAGTCTTCTTGGAAGTTGCGTTTGAAATGAAGTGTTTCAGTAACATAGGCTTTTTTCTCGTTCCTTTAAGACAAATTGACATTCTGGCATTAAAACACATCACGACAGAATGTAGACAAGTATAATTGTGGCAGTAAGTGAAATTGTTTTAAACAAAACTACATCAGAGCCAAACTGATAATTCAACATTCTGTGTTTTAAACAAATTAGACAGGATTTTGGAGAAATCATGGACCCAAAAAAGGTATCTCAGTTTTAGTGGGCACAGTGCAAGACACCTTGGTAAAATATTTTTAGCGATCAGTAAAATAAGGTTTTGGATAGCCTTCTTGTGGATATTGTGGAGAAAAACAGACATCCAAAACTGAGTTTAGTAATTTAATGATGGAGATTATATGAATTGGCTGACTGTAAAATCAGTAGCTAAAATTTGTCAGTCCAGAAGGTCTTTCTCAATCTTATGTTCCTTTTAATTATTAGGAATAGGATTTTACTCTCCTCCTAAGCAGCAGAAATATGGTTTGTTCAGGATTTGAGGTTTTATAATTTTTTTTCCTGAATATGATGTAATTTTTTTCAGCCTACTGGGCTATTTAGGGGATCAAATATGTAGATTTTGAGCAATTAAGACAACTTTATGAAAACTATGTTGTACTATAGGAAAAAAAAAAAAAAACTTTGCGAATTTAAGTTACACCCTGGAAAATTTTAGAGCTGAAAGCAAATATTTACTGAGAAATTTGACATCCAAGAAGCAGAAGTAACCTATATAACAAGAAAAGGTACTCCGTTTACCAGGACTGAAGAGTGGGGTGAAGTTTCCTTAGTTTTCATGGCTTTTAGCGCTAGTCTAAGGTATGTTTTCAGACAAATACACCTTTTATTTCCCAGGGGAAAATGTGTCATGTACAGCTGAATACATTCAGAAAGCAAAGAACTACTCTGCAGAGCAGGTACAGCACTGGGAGCAGTCAGGGAGTGAAAGAAAAAGCCTCGAGCACTATAGATTTTCTTAACCAGTAAATCTTCGCGGTCATGGAGCAGAAGTTTGAGAACATTATGTTTTCATTTGACTATCAAATAGTGGAGATTAGACAGTGAAGATCAGGTGGGATCTAAATGCCTAGATCATCCTATGAGTTTTAGTCCATAGCTTATGGACATGTAAAGCATAGTTATGAACTTATACATAGTCATATATTTATTTTCTTATAAGGCAGTTCATACTGCAAGAGGCTAAAAGACTTTTATGTGAGAAGCTGTCATAAGAGCTTATATAATTATAACCTACCCAAACAGTTTATTTATCTGCTCATCCCTTTTACCTTGTGACACATTTACCCATGTATGGAACAGATATAATATACTGACCTGCTTCACTATGAAGAATATTTGAAGCTGTAATTGGATACAGGCATACACACAGAGAAGGAAAATGAAAGTGAGAAAATATCATCCCAAAGTGAAATGTGTTTGAGAACAGGTAATGGGAATATTCAAAGAACCTGAAGCATTTGAAGTGCCAATGACAGCTTTACGTTTAATCACAAGGATATTCTGGTGTTGTTTCTACAAACCTCTGCTTTGATATTTTCCTACCTCACTTCTTTACAGTCTTGCTTATCCTGCTACCATTGTCTGTCTCCAGACTGTGAGCTCTGCAGAGCAGAGCATCTCGCTATGTGTTTGTTTAATAATGAGGATACCAATCTCAGATGAAGCCTGTAGTCACTGCTGGAAGACAGCAATAAGGATTTTGCATTCAGTTCAGAAACACATGTAATAGCAACAATTTGACATTTTTTACTTCTTTGCAGAAGTCAATATACCACTGTGGGACAATATCCTTTCCTTCCATGCTCAGTTCCCATTTTCCCCCAGTGCAATGTAGCTGTTCTCCCATGTTGTCTCAGTGGACAGAGTTTACTGGCATTAACTTAATCTAGTTGAATCATTCCTTTAACACCAATTAAAATTCATAGCCAAGTCGGAGAACAGAATTTTTGTTCAGTGGCTGGTTGATTACTTCTACAAGACATATCTTTAAAGCAACCCAGAATTACAAAGACTGCCCTTCCTGTGCATATTAACCCCATTTTTAAAATTAATTGATTTTTATAACAATAATATGCAAGCTTTAACATAACAGAAAACAACACTGCTCCACTGCTGATCATTTGAGAAGCAGAGGGTAATGACAAATGGTGGATTTATATCTTTCAAATGGTAGACAAGAGGGTTGGGATATGGTTTCCCTTATTAAAAAAAAAAAAAATCTTTAATATTCTAATTTGGATTTAAGGGAATACTTTAATGGACTATCTGGTTTACATTTTTACATTGTATCAGTTATTAACTTAACAGTTAAATTACTGGATCAGAAGCCAAATGTGTATGATACTGGGTTTGCCTTAGACTTTCACTCTGACGCTAAGGATCGCTCCAAGACTCTGTGATTTAAGCTCCCTAACCCTGGAACAGGGGCTGTGAGACTGTATTGTTCCTTTTGTATTTGGGACATAAAGAGTGTAAATAGGAGTTACAGGAGCAGAGTCATTCTTGTCATAGTACTTCTCTGAACTTATTTGAGTACTACTATAATACGAAATGTAACACAATAGTCTGATTAAAAACAGGAACAGAACTTTTGGGCTCATACAATATAATAGTTAAAATCAGTTGTAAGGGTCAAGATGTAGGATGAATTATTTACAATCTATTATAATTGGTAAAACTGTTAATGGAACTTGAAAGTGTTTAATATTAGCTTGTGACTGAAGCTTTAATTACCTGAAGACTGATAACTAGTCTGAGATCCTAAAATATTAGCTTTTTACCACTGTGTGCTTGCCTGGTTTCTTTTCTGAATAACTCTGGAAAACCACTTGCATTAGACTGAAAAAAATTAGATGCACAGTCAGGTTGATGGGCTGGCAGTTCTAGAAAAATTGGAAGTTTGGTGACTCTTTGAATAGTGATCTGTTTTTTTAATAGAAAAAAAAACACCACTGCCCCAAAAAATCAAACAGAGACTGTCTCTCTGTAAAAAGAAGCAGCTGACATGGGTTGTAAATTTTGGAAAAACAAATTCTCCTCCTGACGCATAGAATGGATATTCATAGGAGGCAAGAATAATGAGCTGAAAGCCTTCAGACTGAGGTAGGCTTAAAATAGCTGCTCTCTGTGATTTCCTAAGAAACCTCCCAAGCCAGGGGGATAATGTACAAAGGAAAGTGGCTTTCTCACCAGTTACTTTCAGAGCCCTTCACCAAACCTGCCTGTCAGCTGTGGCCTGAGCCTTGTGCCCGTTCAGACCCTGCTGAAATGCCTGATGCTCCTCCATGGCTGCTCTCACCAGCGCTGGGCTCGCTCAGGGCATGGCAGCACTGCTTGCTCTTCAAGAGTGTTTAGGCAATGGACAAACCCAACAAAGAGAACTGAGGCTTCTGAAGCCTCGAGAGGTGAGAACTGGAACAGATCAAGTGAATATGACTTCCACCCATGGTCCTTAATTTCTGGGGTAAGTAATGAACTTTGTAATCTAAGTCAACCTAATTAAAATAATACCAGGACACACAACAATAAGAAGCAATAATTAAACCTGGTGCCACAAACCAACACAGAGCAAGTACAGAATGAGCACACAAGAGGCATGCTAAAGGTCTTCTAATCAAAACAGATTGGTGTTAAATTAATTAATTTTAAAAGAAAAAAAAGCTAAATACAGAAATTCAAGTTAAAAACTGGGAAGAAAGCAACAGCCCTGTGTTGCCTCTGAAGCAGGAATAAAAAATATAATGAACAGATGAGTAAATAAAAATCTTTAGGCAAAACAAAATACAAATGGATCAGAGAAGCCTACCAAAATACATTCCTAATACGTTTTCACTTTGTGGAAGAGTAGCACTGATATTCACCTGAATTTTTATTACTTTAACTCCTGTACTGCAGTGGTGCAGTAGGATATCATTTTCTTTGCTTAAACTTGACAGCAAATGGAGGGACTTGAGCACAACACTGAAAATCACATTTTTCGTCACTGAGGTCCTTGAAACAAGCTGAATAAGAACTTCATGTATCTTTTCCTTGGTTTAGGTGTGTGACTAAAGAGGTTACTGGCCCTCACAGCTGATGGTTGCTGGTCACTCCCCCTTGCAGACCTTGGCACCCTCTCCAGTCTGCTAGCTCAGTAACTAAAAGGAAATTAAAACTTCTCAGCAAATTTAAATGCTAAGTTCTGGAGTCTACTGGCTTTCTTTTTTTTCCCTTCAGTTTTTGAAATTGAAACAGAGTAGAAAGTGAAAAATCAAGCAGACCGGAGCTGTGGTAACCTCCAGTAAGAACTAGGAGCAAGTAGAAGTTGCTTTTCAAGCTGATATTACTAAATTCAGAAGACGATTTGTAAGCAAGCTGTTCCTTGTGTGAGTGGAAAGGGCTAATTGTAAGGCTAGATTTTCCCAGCCCATGTTCCCATGCAAGTAATACTTTTGCAAGAGGAAGAGATGGGAGGTTTGAAAACAGACTTCAAGACACCAAGAACTTGGATGGACCCTGTAGACACTACAAGGAACAAGCTGAGTAGGTGTGTGTCTCAAAGATTTTGACTGTGAATCAGTGTTACCTGCAAGTTTTTTCAGAGCCACAACTAGGATTAATATGGGCATAGATAGTGTATGCAGTGGTGGGAATATTGACTCAGCATCCTGCAAAGACATGGAGAAAAGAAGGCTCTGGGAAGACCATCTAGCACCTTCCAGAATCTAAGGAGGGTCTATGAGAAAGACAGAGAGGGACTTTTGAGAAAGGCATGTAGTGATTGCACAAGAGCTAATGGCTTTTAATTAAGATTTAGATTAAAGAAATTCTTCTCTGTGAGGTGGTGAGGCACTGGCACAAGCTGCCCAGAGAAGCTGTGGATGCCCCATCCCTGGAAATGTGCAAGGCCAGGTCGGATGAGGCTTTGAGCAACTCGGTCATGAAAGATGCCAGTCTCAGACCACATCACCAATCCTGAGAAGCACTCTGGCCTGGCAGAGACTAGTTTTCCTATGCGTCTGCAAAGTGTGAGATGAGTTAAATTTTGCTTTAGAAGGAATTCAGAAAAAATATCTTGATGCTGCTACATGGCAACCTTGCCATTGAGCAAAATTTAAACAGGACCTGTTTACATATTCTGGCAGTCTTATTTTTACTGGAGAGCAGTGCCCTCTTCCAGCACTGAGAAGTGACTTGTATCTGTAGTGCTAATAATATCGCTGGAAGCTGCGTGATAAGAAATATCTCTCTGATATTAGTCAATCTCCACAATCTGGATTTCTGAGGTGGATTCAACTTATAGAGTTGGTTAGTAAGGGAACAGGTTGAATCTTCTGATAAGTTAAAGAGCCAGAATTTGTACATTATACCTACAGTTATTCCTGGATTTTTTTACTCTTTTTTTAAAAAAAAGGAAAGCAATAATTTTAGTTCAAGTCAATTCAAGCATTAATAGGACTAAACAGATCAGTTAGACACATCTCAGTCAGCACTGTATTCAAGGAAACATCCCAGTAACGCAGTAAGCTGCAGATGCATTGATATACTCATGGACAGACAGACACCAACTAACACTGAATGGAAGAAGGTGCCCTTGCATTAGCACAACTGTGCAAATTTGTGCTCCTGCTTCTCGTATTGCTTGAATTTAACATCTTCAACCATGTGTATCCAGCCATCTCATATAAATACACATCATAAAATCATAGAAAGGTTTGGATTGGAAGGGACATTAAAGATCATCTAGTTCCAACCCTCCCACTGTGGGCAAGAACACCTTCCACCAGATCAGGTTGCTCAAAGTCCCATCCAGCCTGGCCTTGAACACCTCCAGGAATGCGGCACCCACAGCTTCTCTGGGCAACCTGTGCCAGTGTCTCGCCACCCTCATAGTCAAGAATTCTTTCTAATAATCAATTTAAACGTTCCCTTTTTCAGTTTAAAGCCACTGCCCCTTGTCCTCTCAGTATATGCCCTCATAGAAAGTGCCTCTCCTGCTCTCTTGTAACCCTCTTTTTAGGTACTTGAAGGCTGCTCTAAGGCCTCCTTGGCACCTTCTCTTCTCCAGACTGAACAGTCCCACCTCTCTCAGCTTGTCTTCATAAGAGAGGTGCTTCAGCCCTCTGGTCATCTTCATGTCCTCCTCTGGACTTGCTCCAGCAGGTTGATCTCCTTCTTATGCTGGGCCCTAGAGCTGAAGGTAGAATTCCATGTGGGGTTTCACTAGAGTAAAGGGTGATTCCAAAGCATAAGTCTGACATGATTCTGCTCTATTAGAGGAGGAGAATTGCAATTACACAATCAGTGAAGGAAGTTCTAACTCAGGCAAATATATTAATATTTACACTCTAATCATTAGATCATGTTCGTGCCTGGCACAGTGGAAGCTCTGTCCATGGAAGATGACTCTGAGGCATTACAGTAATACAGATACAAAAAATTAGCCAGAGATGAGAAAGTTCTAATGCAAAGGGATGGATGAATTTCCTGCTGCAGTCAAATGCAGTCATGTTGACTTTAATGGGATCAAACGGAAAGACAGAGTGTGATTACAATATGATAGGATTTATAAATTCATTAGAAAGTACAAACACTGTTCCTTGTTTACATTTAAGTTTTCATTTTAATTGTACCTTAATATGTTTTCCTTGGGAAAAAAGTAGATGTGACAAATTATGCCAGGTAATTTGTTGTAATAGATGCAAAGAACTAGAAGCCTGCTGTGAGCCATCAAACACATTTGGAGGTCAAAGCCATACTGTTTAATTCTTTGTTCTGGGAAAGAAATTATTCTGGTAATGTTACCTGGATACCAAACTGCACACAGACACTTGACTTTGCAGTTAATGTGTGAAAAACACTTCTTCAGCAACCACCTGCTCACAAGCAGTTACAGTGGACTCTCTCAGTCTCATTATGCAGGGAAACTGCTTCTCCTTCTGTTGTAGCTGTTGGTAAAGTAAAGCCATATACATACTTCCAGCCTTAATTCCTTAAACATTATTTTACAAATGTGTCCTTCGCATGTCTCTTTTTCTTTCTTTTTTTTTTTCTAATTTAAATTATTCTTTTTCTCTGTCCATTGGAGTATGCACTTTTCTCTTATCCTTTCCATTTCTGAGATCGCAGCAGCTGTCATTCTACCTTTGTGGACACAACAGGTTTCTCTGTGTTTATTTTACGCATTAATAATTAAATGCATTAGTGTTAATACAAAGAGCTATATGATGGCCTCTAGTGGTTCTCTGTATGTGTGCAGATATAATCTTCAGCGCCCCTCTCATTTTGAGTACATATGCAGGCAGAAAAAAATTATTCATGTCCAGCTGTTGCCTTTTATGAACAAAAACCTTTTGGCAACAGTAAAGAGAGTTGAACAATATGTCCAGAAGAGAGAAGGTGATCTCCTCCATCAAAATATAAGCTGGAATCTTTCTAAGCACCACTCAGAACAGTCAACATAATGCTATCGCAAATCACTTAAAATGTCCCTCGTCCTTTGGACTAAGCACCAGAGATGAGATCATTCATTCTGAATGGAGGCATCCTTCCTGTATTTGACAGCCAAAATCATTGCAACCTTGCATGCAGAACGGGTTCCCAATTCTGTTTCCAGATGAAGAACTGCGTGATGACTGTTAGCCAACAAATGAGTCAGTCTCATCTTTCTCCTGAGTCACATCCAGGGCTGTACACAAGGGTCTGTGTCTGCAAATGCAGATGTGTGGAAGAATCTTGGCTCTCCTAGCCAGGCTGGATATTAGATGCTCACACAGAGTACATTAGTGCTCTCACTGCAGTCCCTCAAACCAGATGTACCTTCCTCTCCGCTCTGGTTGCCACTCTAACAAATCTGTGCCCCTCAGGACCTGACTTTGGCTGGCCAGAGTCAGCAGCTCCCTGATCTGAGAGGCCAAGGAATTATATTATCGCTGGCAGCATACTCCTTCTGCATGTTGCTGCAGACATTCAGGCTATCAGACCCTTAGGAACTCTTTCACAGAGGTCTGTGCACGTTGGAGGAGCAGGTTTGCCAACACAAGAGGAGAAACAGCATCCTCCATCTCATTACAACTCTAGGCCAGAAAATAGTTTGATTTTAAAATGCAGCTATGCCATGTAGACAGTTTCCTTCTGAAAAAAAAAAAAAAAAAAGGATGTTAAGGTGAGTGAAGCATCAGAATAAAAAAATATTTATGCCAGGTTAATCCTCTGAATGGGCAAAATAATGTTACACTAGTTTACCCATGTGATTCTTCAAAGGCCTTTTGATGTACTAAAGTTGGCATCTCTTTATGTTATACCTCTCATATTTTAGGGATTTTGATTACTTTAGTTCAAAAGAAATCTGCATTCCCAATAATTTGGCATCCTCTATTGTTAAAAATTATCCACAAGAGAAATAAAGAACCATGGCAACGAGAAAGAAATACATTAAAGTTATAAATCTCAAAGCATTTCAGTTTCTTATTCTTGCTTTTTATTTTTCTTTTTTCTTTAAGTTGTTCTGGTTTTTACTGTTTTTACAAATTCAAACTTTGGTTTCAAGATTCGTTAGAAAAGCATAAGGAAAACAAAGAGCTAAAACATTCTACAGATGCATCAGGAGACGACAGCCTTAACCTTCTACTTTAATATAGTTGTGGTATGTTCTAGTCTTCAAATATTTCATATTTACACAGATGACCAATTCATGTGCTTAAATAGGTATCCAAATGTCCAAGCACAGGGTTTTTAAGGACTGAAAGATTAGAAGACAAATTCATAATACTATAATTTCTTTCTCAGAAAGAAAGAGTCTAACAAAAAGTCATTTAGGATAAAATAATGATAGACCTTGAATCTTGACATTGATGTCCTATCAACATAATTAATAAGCAGGATGTAGATTATTTGATTTTTGGCTTCCCAAGAATTCAGAGGGTAAAATATAATATAATAGGGCTGAGGTAAGTCAGACATGAAAAGATGACAGGTGAAAGACAACCCTCAGAAATTATCTAACCCCATTCATTCTACATTATAAGGCATTCTAAAGAAATATAAATAGCATCAAAAAATTGCCAAGGAAATGCATTTCCAGCAGACCTTTGTTGAGTTTGGTCTCAACCTTCCTTCCTTATTTCCCAACAAAGTTCTCTGGTTGTACCTTTCCATGTGTGATCTTTGCAGCTCATCTGCCACACAAGGTCTGTGCACGTCTCTTTGTTAATTTGCATTTTTGAAGGCATAAATACAATTGCAAAAATAATTCCATTAAAAACAAAACAACATCCATACAAAAAAGCATACTATGAAAATAACATCTTTTAGTAAGGAATATCTTCATATAGATTATTCACATATAGGACTTATTTAGCCACCCATGGCAGTGGACAATAAATATTTTATTCCATATACCAGTCGATGATGACGTTGAAACCCTTTCACTTTTGTCTCCAGACTCATCTCATTCCCTGTGGTACAGTGCATTATTTGTTTTGCTGACAACAAACACTCAAACATCTGACATTAGATCACTTTCAATTAAGTGTGTTAGAACCAAAGACTAAAGCTCCAGGGAAGAGGCATTTTGACTTAATGCCAGTTAAGTATAGGCTGTCCCTGTACTGGAAAATACAGGGGATTTGAAACAAGTCCTTTAGACTCTCTAGATTGCACACATCTCAGCTGTTGTATGGCTTTGTTTACATTTGACTCTTCCTTTTGGATTTCTTTATCGTGACACATGGTTTTACTTATTCTTTTCCAAGATCCACAGTTAAAAGCAAAAGTCTGAAGTCATCAGTTTCAAGCTTAAAAAACATTGTTTCAGCAAAATCCTTTCAAAACTGCACCTAGGTGAAATGGCTTTTTGTTGCTATAAGCATAGAAAGGATATCTAATAAAGATTAGAAGTGCCTAAATGAGCTGCATGGAGGGGAAAGAATCACTTAAGCAACACTGTGAAGCACATCTATATTCTTAATATACTGAATGCCTTCTTATAGTATATTACTGTACAGGCTATTTGAGGATATTGTGTGCTTTATTATCCTTTCTTGGACACTGTGTGCTGAACTGAAGAGTTTTAGAGAACTGGACAAGGCATGAAGCTGATGATATAGAGCCTAAAAAATTGGCCTGATTCACAGGGTTGCTGAGAGCCTATTGAAGTAATTGGCTCCACAACCACTTAGCACTGCTGAAAATAAACCATTTTCTCTGGTACTCACTAGTGTGAAATGAAGCATGACCCAAAACACCTGCCATCTACAGCTGGCTGGAAAGTTCAAGAAGCTTAAAAAGAAACGGGAAATAAGATTTTCACTTTCTCTTCTATTTTCGTGTAATTTTTACGTAGTTGCTACCCTTTCCTTATGAATGGAAACCCTAATTTCAGATCCCTGCCCAAGAGAATTTCTCTCACCCAGCACAAACCAAGGTGTCAGCTTGCTTTAAAAACTATGCAGGTTCAAAAATATCAAGCCTGGGGTGTTATTGAAAGGGGAAGGTAAATATGTCTTATCATCAGGAAGCTGATACATTGCTGCTCCACTTGTAGCTATTCTTATTGTACCAGGAGAGTCTGTTTTCCTTGCATGCTGGCCCTTTGCTACTGTTAACAAATGCTGCATTGAAAATCTTGTCCCTAGTGAGGTCAGGAGGAAAACTGTTATTGGTTTCTTAGAGCCAAGAATGCATACAGTATCTTCATGTATTTTTTTTTCCTTCATTTAGTGATAGATGTGTTTGTGTTTAGAATGGATAATTAAATTACTGTTGTAATATAACCTAGTAGTGCTCTTTAGATAATTTTCCACCATTGTATTTAAAGAACCAGACTTTGAACAAAATCTGTACTTAATTACTCTTCTGTAGACATATCAGGTTTTTGTCTTTTTCAATGAAAATCAGTCACTTTTTTCCCTTTGAGGTAGAGGGCCCAGTGACATTCTGAGTAAAAGGCATGCCAATTGAGCCAATATTAATACAATTAGAACAGAATGCATCAATAATTTAAATCTTTTGTGACAAACTACAGGAAAAATCATGTTGTAAATTTGCAGCAGATGATTTCAAAGGCAGAACTGCAGGATAGAGTGTGAATTAAAAAAAAATATTAAAATGCAAAGAAGTTGGCCTAACAAAGTAAAAAAATTGGAGATTAAAGAGCAGTGTAGGTTTTGTGAAGAAACTACAAATTTGTGATTACAACTGTCTTCTGGGCATGTTCAGTTGGACATTGTCTTGGTAGAGATGAAATAATTTATTTTCCAGCCACTGTCTGCCAAGGTCCTCAGAAGACCTTTCTGCTATTATGTTGTTTGAGTATGTTTAACCTCCTCAGATGAGATGATGTAAAAAGAGGATGGTTATTAGAAAAGTTGTAACAGATAATAGGTGATTTAGGGCAATTGTCACAGTCCATAATTTGTAGGATCTCTTATTTTGTGGAAAGTTTATGGGAAATCAGTTCTAGACAGGGATACATACATATGGGGACATTAAATCAAATATTGCATTAAATATTAAATCTAATAAATGCTATTTTAAAGATTTTTTTATTCTTCATAGTACAATTCAGTCTGAGAAATGTTGTCAAGATTAAAAATAAAATGCATTTAACTTTTGCATCTGAAACTACATTTGGATATGAGATTTTATGGCTTAAACCATGAGCTGTCCCAGACCTTGCAACCCAGAGAAGGCTGGGATATGCAAAGGAAAACATCCTGGGTACCTAAATCAGCTCCTTGTTCAGAGCATCTCCTTGCCACAAATGAACTGAGAGAAATGGACGTTTCCGAGAGGGATCTGACCCATTCAAGGAGGTTCATATGTCTTTATTTATAATAAAGGAAAGCCTAGAAAACTAATTTAGAATCATTGCTGAAGTCCATAGATTAAATTTTTCATGGCAGTGGTTAGGTGAAGTGACTGTTAATGAGAATTGCAGACTTGCAATTTCAAAGTTCTTAAGATGAAGATGGAGAAGTCAGAGATTTTCACTGGCTGAATTTCTTTCTCAAAGCACTGAAAGCTTTTATTTCAGCTTGTGACTGAATCCCTACATTAGAAAAAGTCAGGTTCTCTGTTTTGAACATTTTGACCTAATTTATTTTATTACAGGATAAATTGCAACAGAGAAATGGTGGCAAATTCTGACATGTAAATACGATTTCTTTTAAGAAATATGTAATGATAAAGCTTAAAAAAATACAGACACATTTGCATTCAGTGCTATATCTGTTCTGAAATGCCTGACTACTTACTGGGATTTGAGCAAACAAAATTATTTTAACACGTTTTTTCCATTTTAGCTTTCTTCTTAATTTTTAGTGAAGGATAAGCATTAGGAAAAGGCTAAGACTTGACAAAAGACTGCATAAGGCTCGTCTGTGTCCTGAGAAGGATAATAATATATGTATGCATCTTCAGAAGTCTTTTTAAGACACAGTCTGAAATTCCAGCTTCAAATACTCATTTTGTAAATCTCTTAAAGCTCACAGAATTTATTACGGCTAGTTCTTCTTCTCTTGCTGTGAGACACTGGAATATGGCTGGCTAATGACTCAAACCCATCAGCCATTTGAAAAGTAGCCGAGTGCTTTGCTCACGACGCACGAAGAACAGTCCAGGTGCACCCACCGCCAGAAGCTACAAAGCTGGATTTTGGGGCAGATAAGGGAAGAGGCCAATAAGAAGCAGATCCTGTAAGGTGGGAAAATGCTTTTTATCATGCCAGTGTCCTCCCATACACAATGGGCTCAGGTGTGCAAACTGGCCTTGGGGGAGATGTTGGGATATTCGCACGCAGGCCTGAAGACGCTTACCCCTTCAGAGCAGGCATAACTGGCTCAGCTGTGCTGACACGAGAGGCAGCTGCCATGTCCTAGAAGGTGCAACAGACAGTGTAAAACTCCCCATCCCTGGAGAGGCGCCTGAGCATTCCCACCGAGGCTGAGCTTATACGGACCCATTGAACTTTGCATTTCACAAGCTTCCACCACTCCTGATGGAGCAAGACTGCGACCATCACTTCAAAAAATGGACTTCTAAATTGAAACAATCGAGTCCTGTGAAAAACAGTGACAAATAAAAAGCTGTATTTAAACATTCTGAAACAGACAATACTATTTTAAATGATTAATTATGTTTATGCAAATTGGATTGTAAATCTTAGGGCAAGATTACTGTCTACTATCAGGAAAGTATGATCACAGAGTCACAGAATCACAAAATGGGTAAGGTTGGAAGGGACCAAAGTGGGTCATTTGGTCCTGTCTCCTTTCTCAAGCAAGGTCATCCTTGAACACATTACACAGCTTTGCATTCAGATGGTTCTTGAATATCGCCAGAGGAAGATTCTACAACCTCACTGGGCAACCTGTTTCAGTGAGTGGTCACTGTAAAAAAGTTCTTCCTCATATTCAGGATCCTCATAAAATTAGAGTTTATTAACTCTGTTATGTATCCCTTAGAAAAACATACTGCCCTCCAAGGTTCACAAGATTATCATATCTTTTTGTCTAAGAATAAATGCCACCAATGGCAAAGTTTAGGATATTTCAGGGAATTTATATGGCTGAAAGCTTCCTAGAAATTTGGCATTACTTGAAATGTATACGAGCGTCTAAAACAGCAAAGTACAAATGTAGATTATGAGATCTTAACGTATAAGGAATAATAAGTAGCATTGTTACACAGGGAATTCCTCTATGTCTAGTAGACAAAAGAATTTGGAAGATTTTTATCCGAATAAAGGTTTCTCAGTTTGACTCAAGGCTTGCAGAAAAAATACAATGGGAGAAGATGTTTTGTTACAGTTTTTTTAAGGAGGGGAATGATAGAACAGTTACCAAACAAAATTAATGCTTCTCCTAAAAGCTGCTGAGAGCTAAAAGCTACAGACGCTCCCCACAGTTTAGTTTTATTTGAGGACTTGAGGAAAACATTCTGAGCTTGACTCTTGAAAATTAGACAAGAAAATGAATGTGAGATGTCGTAGATCAGAAAACATTCAGAAAATGTGAGGATGGCAGACATACAGAAACAGAATAAGACCCATTCCTAATGAAAAAGGATAATTTACTTGGTTGTATTTTTTTATATGTCTGTATCATTTTTTCTATAGATAACATATTTCATTTCAAGTTTTTGATATATTTTACAAATGCTAATGAGTTAAACTTTAGCGCGTCAGCCTCCTGATGTTAAGTGGATAATATTAGTCACATATCACAGAGGAGAAAACTTGTGCTAAAGCCCTCATAACAGCAGTGAATTCTGCCTTGTGTGATTCTGGAAAGTCATTGTGCCTCCACACTAACATGGGAATGCACCGCTGAACAGATTAATGATGGGCTGTGTATAAACTTGCTGTGATTGCTCCTCTGTGCACAAATGCATTGTACATGTAAATCAAGCCTGAGTGCTACTCAGAATGTATATTGTAAAGGATATTAAGAAACAAGGCACATACAAAGAAGATAGGAGGAAACAAGCAATGCTCAGGTAGCAGGATCTGTCTGAATAGAGCTGATTACACACACAAATTTTGGTTATATTTCAGCCAATCAGAGAGAATGCAAATGTGAGTACTTGTATAAAAAAGGAAAAACATATGTCAGCAGGGGAAGATTACTTAAGAAGAGCCTGGTGCAGATCACAAATTAATAGCCTGGCTTTTGCTCCCATCCCAAGACAATAAAACTGCTCACTGTCCTCTACATTCAGCTTTGAAGCCAAAATGCATCTCTGAGGGAAACTGCAAGGCCAGAAGTGGCAACAATGATCCTTGTCATCTTATCCCATACTTAAAATGGAATCCTTCCCACAGCTATTCAGAAACCTCTCTCCCACATGAGTCTCATTGCCTTGCTCTTAGGAGAGTAAAAAAAGCAAAACAAACAGAAAAGCCTAAGTCCTACTTAACCTTTTCTGAGGAAAAAAAGTGCTTCAGGAGATATTTTTTCTTCTTTTCATTTCTTACTCAATCTATAAACAATATGCCATCACTGAGAGGAATAAAAGGGTCATTTTATAAGGACAGCGATGCCTTGATGAAAATGCATTTTGCCATTTGTTTTATGCATAACATTTCCACCTTGCCAACAATCTCTGGGACCTTTTCAGAAGTCTGGAATCATTCCCCATCACTTAAAGCAGAAAAAAACTGAAGCCCATCCTAAAAGTTTTTTCCTGAGCAAAAATATTTGTTTGTTCCATTGGATTTCATCTAAAGCAAATAGTAAATATTTTGAGGATTTTTTTTTT
>VZRL01005953.1:292331-380573 GCA_013397895.1 Origma solitaria
TTTTTTTTAATTTCTAGAGACTAAAATCTGTTTTGAGATACCCTTGAAAGCATACAAATTTGTCTGCCTGGTCTGAGACCACTTACAAAGTCAACTGCATTGTCATAATGTCAAGGTTCAGTTTTAATACTTTTACATGTCAGAGAGCTAAATGATATAGTAACAAGGTACAAAAAAGAGCTTTTCTTGGATAATGAGATTTTAAATGGGATGGGTGTGTGTGTGGATCTTCATCAACTGCTAGAAAGGCTCAAGTAGCAGGAAGGCACTAGTATCAATAAGATGGGAAGATATTCTTGACTAAGTAATTTTGACTGGAAGAAAAGGTAATCTGTAACTGATACTTGCAATGACATTTATAGTTTATTGGAAATTATTGTAAGATTAAGAAACATTGAGGAATGGAGCTGTACCTACTCTCCAGTAGTCCGAGTCTTCAAGATACTTGACAAACAGAAAATAGTTGCTGCCTATCATGAAAAGCCCCCAAACTTGGTGATATCCTTGACAACCACAGTTAGTAGATAAGGAACAAAGCTGAAGGCATCTTCTGGTTTACACTTGACAGGTAATTTTAAATTTTTTTTCCATGATTTTTTCGTACAAAATACATTCAAGTTCTTGCATCACAGAACAATCTCATAGAATAATCCACATCCTGGATAGTGCTACCAATCATTTAGAAAGTAATTAATTAATTACTTGACTGTGGCAAAGGTCCCTCGTCACAGACATTTGATAAACATATTTCACAAAAACAAATGTTGATAAAAATCAGATAAAGAAGTGACTGGAAAATGAGCAAAAATCGCAACAAATCTGTTGGTTTAAATGGTTTGAGCCCTTCACTTTAGAAGCTGTATCCCTGACACATTCAGTGGCTGCAGTAAAAGATAACATCTCTCCCTACAAAATTCACCTCATTTGGATCCCACTCTGTACACTATCACCACTGTATTGTTCAGCTTCTTTGAAAATCCCAGAGATCACGGGGTCAGGACAAACAGGCTCCAGTACACTCTCTGTGGAGTCTGTCCAACACTCCCTTTCACCAGCGGGCTGGGGGTGGGCAAAGCTTTGGGAGGGGACACAGCCAGGACAGCTGACCCCAACTGACCAAAGGGGATATTCCACACCACATGACATCTGCTCAGCAATAAGGAGAAAGGAGGAGGCAGCTGGAGGGAAGAGGGGCATGGACAGGGCACTTGTTACGATGATGCTTGTCTTCCAGAGCAATCACTACTTCCCTGCTTCCTGCAAAGTGACCAGCCATTGCCTGATGACAGGGAGCAGAGAATAAAATCTTTTGTTTTCCTTTGCTTTCACATCTGCTACCTTTGCTTTTCCTTTTTTAAACTACCTGATCTTCACCCATGAGGTTTTTTCCATCTCATTTTCTCCCTGCCTTTTCCCGCTGAAGAGAGGAGTGACAGAGAGACTCAGTAGGCAACTGGTGTCCAGCCAAGTCAACCCCCTACACAGAAATTATAAGCATCAACCTTATTTCTCTTGCCCCTTCATTACTATGTCCAGATCCCTTTACACTTTTTATCTTGTCATTGTTTAGCAGATGACATTTGCACATAGTAACTGTAGAACAATAACATAGAAATGTAGAGGAAAGATTTGGCAGGCCTGTCTTATCAGTATGAGTAACTGAGTTTTCTTCAGTATCATTAATACTGCGTATAAGAACAGCAAAAAGAACTTCACATTTTGCTTTCCAATTCAGCTCATATATTTTTCAATTCTTTTTTGTTCAGATAGAAGAAACTTGACAGATTTTGAATATACCATCAAAATGCTTTTTTCATGTTGAATGCAAGATCTGTCCAAACTACAGCTGTTTTCCCAAAAATGATGTAATGAAGAAAGATGTAGAAAGGAAAAGGAGAAAAGCAAAGAAAAAAAAAAAAACAACAAATTTAAAAGCAGTTTTCTTCATATTTTAACTTGTGTATATCTCTTCTTAACTTTATAAAACATTTTGAAGTAAGAAATTCAACAAACTCAAAAAACAATAAATCAGCGATAAGAAATAGATATCAATTTAGCTGCTTTTTTTATGTTACTCATCACAACATCTAAAATATTTCAGCTATCTCTATAGGCAATAAAATTAACACCTATTGAGTATGACACATTCAATTTCTCACATTTCTAAAGAGGCAGATTTCCATATACGGATCTTTTTCCTGATTTCTATAGTTATATGTGACAAAACTTGTTTTTAAATATACACTCAGCAATTGATGTACTTCAATGGGTAGGTTTTAGGCTCTAGTTCAGAAACTGGTGATGGATGTAATTTCTTGCAGGAGTTCATCTTAGATAATATTTTGCACTTAAATTTTGCGTCTTTCTTCTGAAGTTCCCAAGCTACTTTGCAATGTTGAATGAACTCTTCATTATTATATATTAAATAGATAGGTAGATGTAAAAGCTATTTCACTCTTGACCAGAGAAGATGTGATTCTCCTAGCAAAACGTATTAATGTCAAAATTGGTCTTAGAAAACTAGAATGGTTGTACTGTGCTCTAACTGATTAACTATACCTCCTATTGAAGTCTTCTTATTTAGGTAGAGAGCTTCAAGGTCAGACAGTATGTATTGAAAATACACCAAAGGTCTATTTAATTATTGGGGTAGATGAGAAATTATGCACCATCTTTATGTATAGAGTAGTGAAAGAATTGTGTTCTATGTGTGCAGATGCAGCACTGAGCACACTGGCTGAAACTCTTGTTTTTTTATTGTGTGCTCAGAGAAGGAAGAACTTTGCCTGAACTCTGTGTCCAGGGACAATAACATGAAAAGCATTGTTTCAACATGACAGCCATAGAAATTAAGTCCTTGATGCTAGCACTGGTTGTTTGATAATAACTAAGTGCATACAATTTTCTCAGAGATTTACAACTGTTTGATTTTTTACAATTATTATTTTAGGATTAAGAATGTCACAGTAACAATATAAATGTACCGCAAATTAAAGGCAGCAATAGCAGACTGACAGTTCCCAAAACCTGGGAGATTGTCATCTACAGATCACATAGCTGCAGAGATTTGCAACAATCAGAATTAGGGAATTGTTAAAATCTTTTATCAAAATGCAGAAATGAATCTCAAATAACTGTTGATAAAAGGTGTGGATTGAAAAAAGACCTTTGAAAACACAGTTAATTGTAAAGAAAAGAGAGCAAGACATATTAAGCCAGGCTAATTCAAGCAACCTCTTTAAAACAGCCAACCTTAGAGCTGCACACATAGAAAGGTTATACCTTAAGAAGAAAGAATTTATGGCTTGAAAATCTTTAATCCGGAAAATATTTTAGTATTTTAGGAGGTATTTCTTCTTATCTTAGAAGACACTTTATAGGTAAGAAAATTTTACTGCTTTTTCTGATTTTTTGAGCAAAGAAGTAAGACATATCTTGGAGATGAATTTACCTATGGATATAAAAATAATAAAAGTTACAGGAGAATTCTGCATAATGTTCTCACATCTGAATTTTGGAAAAAATATTAAAACAATATCTTCTGTGGAGACACCACAGGAAATAGCCATCGGTAGTTCCTGAGTTCTTATTCTGAGACCATAGATGATTTCAATCTCTTCAGCTGTAAGTTTTTTACAGTGCAGTACTATCTTCATTAGAAGAAAATGCTGGGCACTAAACTCTTTAGCAAAAAAAGATCATGATGAAAACAGTGACCAGGAAGCAAAACTTTACATTTTAAAATAGCCAATAGACACACTTTTTAACTGTCAAACTGTTTAATACTTTGAACAAATAATTAACTGATAGAACAAAGGGATCACTAGGTGGTCTGTCTTTTCACTTTGAACTGAAAACACAACTTAGCAAAATGAAGTTTTAGGACTTTAGGAAGCTTAGGAATGTTAAACAAACATGGAAGTATTCAGAAGCTGATCAGATAAACTACTGCTCCTTTTGGTCAATTATCTGAAAGTAGAAAATAAAAACCATCTGTAAATTACATACCCTGGTATTTCTTTGATGTACTCTTGCCCAGATTCTGATCTCAATGGCCTTTTGCAAGTCCCAAGAGTGTATAGGCAAGGAGTGGGTTACAACGTGGGTTTATCCAGATTTAATCCAACAGGCTTTTACCCAAATTTCAAACTACTGGACACGTTACAATAGTAAACAAGACATCTTCCAATCTAAATTTCACTATCAGAAAAGACTAAAAAGCCCTTTGCATGGACCAAGGAAAATCTCCAAAGCCCAGATGAAATTTAAGTTCTTCCCCATCTTAATTTTCTATCATTAGCCTTGTGCCAAAGAAGAATGCATTGTCAAAGACTTGTATTTTTTAATTATATAAACTAATGAAATCACCATGCTAGCATTTGTAAAAATGTATCTCAATGTGCAAATATTTAAAAGTGTCACACATAAGCAGGAGAAAAGAATTACTTGTATGTCTTATAGGCGAGTATAAGAGAATTAGATTGGCCTCATCTGACTGGCATATTTTAAGGCAGCAATCCAAAACACTTATCTGCTGTTCAGTGGCACTGGCTAGAAGACAAAAGATTGCATTGCACAGATGGGTAGAATACGAGTTCATGTGAAATCAGGGGAGAATAAAACCTCTCTCTATAATTTAGGATCACTTCAACCTACGGTTTCTTTTAATTTCCTTCCTGAACAAAGCTGCTTGTCACTAACACGGATCTGAGCAGAGAAAGGTGAGACAGACTGAATGGGGACCTAACTCAGCACTTTGCTGTCAGTTGCAAAATTAACTTTAGCAGATCATCAGAAGCTGGTTCATAGTGCAAGCTTCCACCCCTGAGCTAAGCTCTAGCAGGTCCTTGAGGAGTAAGTGACACCTTTACAGAGAGAGAGAGTGCTGAGTACAAACCTCTACAAACCTTTCCCTAACCCTCAGGATGCTGGCACTTCTCCCACTGTCACAGCTCATGCCAAGGATCTTTTTTAGCTAGTGGTGGGCCTGGAAAGCACATATGGCTGACTGACTCCAGCACTACCAGATCCTAAACTAGTCTGTGCAGCTGTGTGTTTCTTGTTACTTTTACCTTTCTAGGAAAATCATATTAGGCTGGAGAGTGATTCGGGAAACTTCCAATAACCTAACTTTGAGACTCCTATTCGGAAAGTGCCTATCACTCAATCAAGATGTCAGAAAAATCAAACAATTAAAAAAAACACTTTAATTTGAAAAAATTAATAATTAAAACATGAAAAGTGGCCAAGAAGATTCCAAAAGTTTGCTCTAATTGTATATCAAAAAGGAATAAAAATACATATTTAATATATTATTGATACCAAGATTAAATCTATTAGGTATTTGTTTCCAGCATTCAGCAGACAAGTTGAAGATGTTTATCAGCCTATACATTAAGGGTCTTTGTGCTTTTTTTTTTTCACATTCCACATCTCAACTGGATTTTGTAGAATAAAGGAAGCATGCTCGATTTTATACTTCCACAACTACTTAAGGTCTGTTCAGGGATTTTTTTAAAAAAAAAACTACTTTTTAAACTCTCTTCTCGTTTTTCCTGCCTTCCAGAACTGACTGATTCTTAAGGAGACAGATTCAATCTTCTTCCCCTGAACTTCACCTCTTTGGAGTGAAACTGCTAATGTTATTTAAACAGTTCAGTTGTTTCCTCTGCTTGACTAAACTACTAATAGCTTGTTAAATAACTGAGCTAAAGGCAAAAGGTACATTTCACAGAGAAGCTTTTCTAGAGACTTTCTGAGAGGATATTGACTTTGCTTTAATTGTCCATGACAAGCTAACTTTTAAGTTCCCAGCCCAGAAGTCAACTTTATAGAAGGGCACTGTAGGTTTGAACAAGAAGCAGCTTCTCATGGAGCTGCCAAACTCATTTGCAAGGAAATTGAAAGGACCAAAACACTACGCCCACCTGGGAAGAATGAGAGTCAGTGCCTTGAACTTGTGTCTGGGAGACTTCTTCAACAGTAATAAGGGTAGACAGGGAGGGTGTTGAGCCTTTCTGTTTGTGAGCCAAGAGCTAGAGAATAGACTTGTAAAAACTGACAAAACTAAAAGAGAGGGACCCTGAGACCTAAATAGACACTAGAAGATGGGGGCAGAAAAGATGGAGAATAGTGAGTAACTGTCTCCCAGCTCAAGGTGCTGGGTACCTGGAGAACAAGTCATCTGATTATTAAAGACTAAGTCAAAGAAGTCATTAAGTACTTTATCCTTTTCCTCATCCTTTATCCTCATCCTTTATCCTCATACTATATTTTCCCCCACATTCTATAAAGGATGGAAATTCTCCTCAGCCCTCTTTTTGTTGCTCATGTATTTATGGAAGTATTTTTTATTGCCATTTTCAGCAATAGACAGATTAAGTTCTAGCTGGGCTTTCTTCTAATTGGTTGCCTTCATAAACTCAAAGTATCATTGTCTCCTAAGTAGCCTGCCCCTTCTTCCAAGGGTGATAAACTTCCCTTTTTTTCCTGAGTTCTAGCAAAAGTTCTCTGTTCAGCCAGGCTGATCTTCTTCTCAGTCAGCGCATCTTTTGGCAGTGGGAGTGGCCTGCTCCTGAGCCCTCAGAATTTCCTTCTTGAGGAATGTCCAGCTTTCCTGCACTCCTTTTCCCTTCAGACCTGCCTCACAAGGGACTTTGTCATGACTACACTTTTCTGATTACAGTCCAACTATTGAAGTAGCACACAGGCAAAGAGAATTTGCTCTTTCCTGCCATGTGGTAGACTTCTCATACCCGAACTATCACACATCAAGGATTGTACACACTATCTTTATAACAGGTTCATGATGGCCAGACAAACTCACTTTTAACAGCAGCTGAGAACAGATGTACTCCCCTACTAGGTAGGCTTAAAATGCTGTCTATAAAGAAGGCTTACAGGTTGGTCTGGCCAGAGAGTTATGAATTATTTATGTGATTAAAACTGTGTACTTGCAAAAAGAATATAAATTGCCCAAAACGGTTAAAAACAAAACTCATTCATTTCATTCAGCTCAGCAGAATAACAATTTGGAAAGGAAAAGAAAACAGAAAATTTTGTCCAGCACAGATAAGACACAAAGCATATTTGAAAGAAAAAGGGGCTCAGTCCTTCTCTGCACAGCAGACACTGTTGACTTGTGGCAAGATTTGCCACAGAAGCAGCATCAGTGCAAACTTTTCATGACAAAGACTGTAAACAAGAGTTTATGCCCAATGCCTACAGTGTAGATAAAGACACTCCCTCCTGCATAAGCCAGGGGACCATCCCTAGGACACTATACATCCACTTGTGTCACCTTCAGGTTCTACTCGGAGGCAAACCCAGTCCTCTGTTGAAATACACAAACTGAACAGTTACAGTACTAAAGGTGATTTGGGCATTAAGCACTCACATTCTGCCTTTTCAAATCACCTCCAACAAGAACATCATCTTATCACTGGAACAGTTGTAACTTTTCAGCTCCATTACAGTCTTATTGCCTTGATGTGCCCTCCCATCCATCATGCCTTTGTACCTGACAGTTTTTCAGGACAAGCAGGATTACCTGTGTACAGATCATCACCTGGGTGCCCATTATTGGCTCAAATGCGCTTGTTTCCAGAGTTCGACACCGTGCTCCTTTTACTGCCAACACCATTGGCATTGCCTCTCTTCTCCATTGACTGTGCCTCATCTGCTAACACCTCCCACTTCTACAATAGGTATGGGACAAATCCACCACAAATTAGGTAGGGCCAGGTACTTAAAAATTATTATATGTAGTCACAGGTCCAGCACAGCACACTGTGGGGGATGTGTTTATATTCTTCACACATTTTCTAGCTCAGGCTTGTTTAACAGAGGGCATCTGATGCTCACACAAACAAAATGTTCATTTATACTGAGTGTAACAGTACACTTAGCTCTGTGCTCTCATAACTACAACTTTATTTTCAGGAAGTCTACTAACCTAATTGTAATTTATAGACCAAATGTTTCAACTTAACGAAAAAAAAATTTCTTTGTTTTTCCCTGATAAACTACAAAGTTAATTTAGCCTTCTGAATAATAAGGTATCTCCAATATCAGCATATTCCTAGTTCATTTACTTACACATATTATGCTTTTTAGACCTAAATTTTCTCCTGCTTGTTTTTCTAAAAGGTAAAAATCTCAGCATGACAACTGCATTGTGTTCATGCAGCAACATCAAAACCAAACGCTTTCGGGCTGGAAACGCAGAAATGACAAATGTAATTAAAGCTTTGCTTTAAAATACTTCTCAGAGCTTATTGCTAGTGAAAAGTACTTCCCCTGATGTCTGAGTGTTCCGACAGCTGAGCTTAGTGAAATCAAGTTAGCTTCCTCTTAACAAGTGAAAAAAAAAAAAAGATTTCCACGTTTGTGGAAGGTTTAACAACCTAGTGAAAGTACTACTGGGCATGAAAGCAAAATATTTTCAAATATTTTCAGAGAATATACAACATAATAATTTAATGACACAAAAAAAGACATTTGTGTTGTACTTACAATATTTCTCTTTCTGTGGTACATATTCATTCTTACTAGAGGTTTTAAGTTTTGCATGCTGTAATTTCATACTGTGTATCTTTGATGAAGTATCTAACTGATTTGGGGAACAAAAGACGTACAATATGCTGAACATACCTAGGCTGCAGCAAAATCCTTGAGAAATGCCACATGAAAAATTCCTAATGAATATGAATGCGGGGAATGAAAGAAGACACAAAAATAGATAAAGAAGCTTTTGCAACAATGCTGTTTCAAAATAGGAGTTACTGAACAAAGAGTACCAGTGTAGAAATGATCTTGTCACCTAATGAGTATTTTCATAAATGATCTTTGCCACAAAAAGTAGGACTATGCTAATGAATATTGTCACTGAAGAAAATCTGAGAGACATTATCAATAGCAAAGATCAAGATAAATACAGAGGAAGCAATGAATGACCTTGAGAACTTGAGACTACAATTTGAATGACATTCTGAAATAGAAAAAGAAAGAAAAACAAGGTACTAAGTCCAAGGATTCCTGCTATAAAATCAGTTTCAAATACAAAAGGAGAGGAGGACAAAAATACAGAAAACACAGAGGAGAAGGAGGGTGGCTTTACTACGGATGAACCTGCAATAAGGCATATGAGACAAAATATTCCAGTAGATCTAGGTAAATATTAGGGCCATTTTACAAGACATTTACAGGCACAACAGGAAACACTACACTGCAGTTGGTGGAAGTGTTCAGGCCGAAAAAGTAAACAGAAAGTCTTCCACAAGGCCAACAGATATCCCATTAATTTTGGAGCAAACTAACTGGTGTAGTGGAGCTATAAGTGTTCTCTACAAAATACTAAACAACATACATACATACAAAATAATAACAACAGGGAAAAAAAGAAAAAAAAAAAGACAAAAAAAACCCAAAACCAAAACAAAGGAAAAAAACCCACCAAAAAAACCACAAAACCAAAACCAAACAAACAAAAATAACAACAACAACAGCAACAACAAACACCTTCAAAAGAGAAGGATGTATTGTAAAGGACAATTTTGTAATGCCCCATTTGGTTGAATATAAAAAGATTTTTAGCTTTAAGAAGATTATGGAACAAACCTCCTAAGGATTAGGGGAAGGAATATAAAAAGTATACAAAAATGAGAGGGTAAATTTACATGTGGGGTCACCTTCTGTGTATCCCTGACATGGCAGAAAACCCTATCCAGGGACCATGGTCTCTGTGCAAGAAGCTGGTGGGATGAGGACAAATTGTCCTCTGCTCTTTCTTACAATACATTCTTGCTCAATCTTCTTCCTAAAAAACCATTAATCACTGAGAAATATCTCTGCAGATACAGCTGGTGATAAAAATAATTGCAATTAAAAAAATAAAATTAATAGGCATATTTTTATCCTTGTGCTTTTTAGTTTTAGGTCTCAAGTGCTAGGAAGAAATGTTCTAAGTATATTAAGGGCAAACATTTGGGTTATTGAACCATCACTGCATTCAATTTTATTTTGACAAATAATTCAAATGCTCCACACAGAACAACAACTACATATGAGCATTGAAAAAAAAAGGAGATTGTTTCATCATACAAAGCGGACTTTGAATGACTCTGCAGGCCACTTAAAGCCTTAATTCAGTGAACTAGAAGGCATTTACGTCTTTGTGATATAATCTCCTCAGGACTTCATTGACATTTACAAGTTGTGAATTTCAGTCAGGCAAACATAAGTTGCTTCATAAAGGACAGTCCAATTTATTAGTTTATTCTCAATGGATATGCAAGAATTCCTTTAAATTAGAGTCACTGCAATCAAAAATCTCAGTATAAACTTACTCAAAAAAATAGAAAAAGGTATTCAGAGAAATGAGTTTCTCTTTTGAAATTAAAAAGTGGAAATCGAACAGAAAGTGTTTGGTCTGACTGCTGAAGTCAAAATATGAAAGAAGAGCAGTGGATAAGGAAGATAAAGGAGAGGTTAACAACTTTCACATGTCATCTCTGGGCCCTCTTTGAAGGAGTAAAGTTCTGCAGAGTCATTTCCTCTCTAAATTCTGAGAATAGTATGAAGAAAAAAGAAACAAACTTGACTTGAAAAAACTGGAATAAATGTCAAATCTCAACAGCTAAGGGCTCTGGAAGTAGCACGGTCCTGTTATTCTTTAGAAAGTATGACAAGAAGTAATCTCAGAATATTTTCTCCTGTCTCTTGAGCCTTGGAGACCTTTTTGTTTGATATGAACCCCCCCACATCTGACAAAGACCTTCTTTACAGAATGGAATAAATGATATTTTTCATTCTACCCATTAGTCCTTAGAACGAAGCTGCCACAGACTTCTGCTTCTGAAGGAATTTTATCTCTTCTAAGAACAAGAAAAAGAACCAAATTTCATTTATTTTCTTTGAAGGTTAATAGATATTAAAGCCAAGCCATGATAAACCCTGCAAAATTAGCCAGTGTAGGAGTAATAGAGAGTCATCTAGAAACTGGAGTCAGATCTCTTGTGAAGGTGTAGTGGTTGATATGAAATCTGGCTAAATCTGACACTGGGTATCCAAATATCTTCATGCTCTTAGGTCCTCTGTCAACACTTACATTTTATATGAATTCACATATAGCTCATTGATTCGCTGCTAACTGCAGTTGTTCCTTTGCTAATCCTAGAACTCCAGTTTTGCAGCTCCCTTGTGTGCTGCCCTTTTCCTGGTCATTGAATGTTTTGCACAAAAGCTCTGGGTCCTCAAAGTGAATATGAATACATTCTGCATCAGAAAGGGAGAGTGGCAGAAAGAGGAATTACCTTTGGCCAACACACCTATACTCCTGTTAATTTTCTCCCTAGAATGGCAAGCAGCATTTCTGCATTCTTTCCCTGCCACCTGACCTTGCTTCCATTGGGCATACCCCTTCCTTTTTTGTCTTATTTCCAAGAAAAATTAAAGCATGTTATATGCAGATGTGCCTGCACACAATCACTGTTGTCATGATTTGGTTTTGTTGCCGGCTCTCCTGGAGGTATGTAAAAGATGCATAGATGTGGTGCTTAGGAGCATGGTTGAGTGGTGGACTGGGCACTGCTGGGCCAATGGACTCCACTAACCCTTAAAGGGTCCCACTCTTAGAGGACTTCTCCAAACTAAACAATTCTATGATTCTAAGATACTAATTGCTGGTGTCAGTCACAGATCTTGATAAAGCAGAGAGAAGTGATAGAATTTTTGAATCAATGTTAATTAATGAGCAGTGGGATGCTTTTCATTTCATAATAACTGGAAAGAATAGGAAGCCACAAAACTGGCAAAACGGTAATTTTCATAAAAACAGCTAAGGGATGGTTTACGGGAGTTTGACCTCCTTTCAGGTGCAAGTCCCAGTGCAGACTTGCCTACTGCTAAAGGTGCACATACACCCAGGTGAAGGTGTAAGCATAGGGGGGAAAAAACCAATTTTTATTTTAATGGACAGGAGAAGCGAAGGAATTGAGCTGTACTCCATTCCACGAGGACATATCCAGAGTGAGATTTTGGTTCTTAATATAATACATTACATAATCCCTATTTTTGATACAGGAAAGAAGGAAGACTCAGGCAGCTACAGGCCAGTCAGTCACACCTCTGTCTGCAGCAAGATCATGGAGCAGATCCTCCTGGAAATTAAGCTAAGGCACAGTGAAAATAAAGTGCACCATGACAGTCAACATGGCTTCACTAAGAACAAATCATGTCCGACAAATCTGGTGGCCTTCTTGTGGGGTTATAGCATTGGTGGGTAAGGGAAAAGCAACTATTATTATTATTATTATTACTATTAATTATATTTATTATATTATTAATTATAATTAATTATTCAAGCTGCAGTTCAATACCATAGGTCATCACTTGATATCATGAAATTTGTTCTTTTCTTTGCAACAAGGAACAGGTAGCTGCTTTAGAGGCCACGAGTGTGACTGGCAGCAGCCATGGTGGTGTTTGAGAGACACAGAATGTCCACAGGAAGTAATATCAGTAATCCTGTGCTGACAATGAAAACTGAAAGGTCTCTGAGGCAGAGTTTACTGGAGAAATAAACTTACAGTCTGTGGGAGAAAAAAAGTGCTTATTAAACAGACAGATTAAAAACAAGGAATCAGAATCTTCTTCTCCACTCCCTACTTGCTCCAAAGTAGTGTTCGGAAAAAAAAAAAAGGACTTTGTATGCAAAGAAACAGGATGACATTTTTAAAATACCTGACTAATAAGGCTAATTTTTTCTCTTTCTAAACAGCCCAGAAAAGGCACAGGTTTCTTGAGTCAGTGGGTTGTGGTTGGTGGTTGCACCCTCCCCTGCCAGAATTACCTTTTACTGATGTGGAGTTGATATCAGCACAGTTTCTGAGTTGGCTTTCCTTGTGGCCCATAAATTCTGCCTATCCTTTGTGACCATTATCAGTAATACACTCTTCTCCCCCAGCTTTGTCAACACTTGGACAATAGTGCCACCTTTATCTGATCTCAAATTCCTGTCACAGTGGCTTAGAATAGTCCAAGTTCCATGGAGGCATATTTGAGGAAGCTTCGATGGTCACAGATGCCATCTGTCCCATAACTCGGGGTGATCCTTGTTTGACTGTGACGTGCGTATGAGGAGTTGCTTCCATACAAAGTTTGCCACAGTGGGAATTTTTGCCTGGATGCGTTACCCAGGATGAGGCAACCAGACCTCACCTCTGGCAGGCCTGGAGTTAGCACCATCCTGTGACTCCATTCCGTGATTGTCTCACAGCAAAGTCCTTGTGTGGCCCAAAGAGTGCTTGAGACAGGCAACCGTGCTCTGTAAGTCTTTACAGCAGGTCAAAGGGTAAATATTATTCCAGACACTGGTGCTGGGTGCTAGAATTTTCCATGCTTAAGGGCTGATTCAAGTGCAGTGTTTCTGCAGAAGGTTCTAGATAGAAAAAAATTCCATTGTTTCCAAGGGAAAAGATATTGTCTCTGATCAAGTTTAAAAAAAAAAAAAAAAACAAAACAAACCAGATTTTTCTCTGAGCAGCCTAGAAACTCTGTTTTTGTATTGGGTCTGTTGTGAATTTTGATCAATGGTGCACTCGTTATAGACCTGAATAGGAGTCTTTGACCTGATAAAGTAGACTTGAAAACATGGAAGGGAAATAAAGATACCCCATGGAAGAGGAAACTGAGAGCCACATGGTTAAGGGACACCCTGGATTTTCGGTGTTTCTAAATTGGTGCTCAAGGATCTGATTTTCAGAGACACTAATCCTTCTCAGCTGGATTGAGAGATGTTGGGAGCTGGTTTTGACCACAGTGGATAGTATGTAGAGCTAAGAACTCTGG
Organism: Origma solitaria; assembly: GCA_013397895.1. NCBI lineage: Eukaryota > Metazoa > Chordata > Aves > Passeriformes > Acanthizidae > Origma > Origma solitaria. The sequence goes on from VZRL01005953.1 coordinate 306,180, forward strand.
GAGGAAAAAAAAAAAGGAAAAGTTCTCAGAGCTTCTAATCATACAACACAAATCACTGAAAACATGGTGCTTGCTTATTTTATTCAGCTGTTAACAGTCAACTGTTCAAATGTGACACTGGGAAATAACTTACCTCCATGAGGGTACTATGGGAACAAATTAATTCAAGTTTGATGTCCACAGGTACCATTTCAGTGACTGCGGTATCCAAGATGATGAAAGGAATGTTCTTGTTTTTACAGAAGATTTTGGCTGAAGTAGGAGTCCTATGGATGAGGGGGAAAGTGCAGTCTTAATTCTGCCATTTTCTAGCTTTTAAGTTCTATGCTTCTTAGCCTGGACGATATTTTCTTCTGTTCTTGGATTTTGTCTGCAATAAATAGAGAAAGAGGCAGAGGTTAAAATGTACATTGTTTAACTAAAAGCAAGCTCTGTGTTCTTTATCTCTGAAGAGATGTCCCTAATGATTATGCAAAACTAATAAAAGGAGAAAAAACTTGGATCCTTTATTATTCACTGCAGAAAACACAATTACACATTTCTACAGCACAAAACATAAATTATTTACCTGATGGACCACAGTGGCCTCTGAAGAAAAATGGTATCTGTCTTACTGATATACTTTGAACACATACATGGGGAAAAACAATAAAAAGTCATACAAAATCTTAATCCAATGCTTTCAAATTAACCATACTTCAAAATAAACATGTGAGGACCTTTGATTTTTCGTAAATAAAACCAAACTAATTAGGTTTTCTTAGAGATAGTGCAACATTCCAAATACTCATTGACACTGAAGCTTGGAAGTTGCTTGAAATCTTTCCAGGTTATTTTTCTCCCACTAGTAATCTCACTAATAACAAATATTTCTAATCTAAAAAGGTGCTTTTTAACTTCCCTGAGGCATAATAAGTGCACTGTGTTAATAACTACCAGCAGTTCCAACATCGCCCTAGGAAGAAAACGTGGGATTAGATTTAAGTTTTGAATCTTATTAAGGTGTAAATGGCTCAATCTACTTGTGCAGGTTTTGTGATATGAAGAAAATTCTTTCCCAAGAGGATGCCCTGCATTGGAACAGATGCTCAGGGAAGTGGTTTAGTCAACATCCCTGGAGGTATTTATCAGGCATGTAGATGTTGCGCTTGATGACATGGCTTAGTGGTGGACTTGGCAGAGCTGGGTTAATGGTTGGACTTGATGATCTTCTCTAACCTTAATGATTTCATGATTCTAAGAGATTAAATAGGTCTTGGCTTCAGTGTATAGCATTTACATAGTAGGCTAAAAGTGAACAATTCTGTTTATTAAATAGTTTAGGCTTACTGGTAGTATATAGTAGGTTTTGAAATCTTACACTGCTAAAGTAATATTTGGTAATTCAACAACAAACTTGAAGAGAAACTACATCTTTGTGTAAACATTTTTAATGGTGCAAACAAGAAAGCAACAAAATGAGAAGGTGTAGTCAATTAGGGACTGCTAGGAAAAGTTCTGGAGTCTGGTTTTCTTCTATCCATATTGTTTTTACAGTGTCTCTCCATGAAGATTAACTCAAGTCTGAGACTAATTTTCAAATAAATGAAATTAATTACCATGGAAATAAGAAGTAAATAAAGGTAACAGGGGCAATTATAACTTAGGAAAAACAAAAAAAATCCATACCATGAAGAACGCCATAGATAATGCCAGGGCTCAGAGGATGAAGTATTTAATTTCTTTCTATAAGTCTTATATTTGTAATAAATCCTATAAAATACTGTTGTGGACACAGACAATAGGGCTGCAAAACATTAAGGAACTGAACAACAGAATAGCTGAATTGGAGATGATAGGAAAATTACAATAAGAAATACAATATATAGATTAGAAAAAACAGTCGCTATCATAAAATGTAGCCAAGATCAACCTTTTGTTAAGATTTTCTTGAATTATAGCAGATTAAAATGTCCAGATTCAGAGGAAATGTTCAGTAAGATCTAATAATTCAAGTACTTCCCAGATAGTCTCTCCAAAATTTTTGTGATCCAAGGTCTTCATCCACTTCTGAAAAATCTTGTTTTAATCACATTATATATATTTATATTTATATATATATATAAAACAACGAACAAAAGAACCCAGTCTGCAAGGAGACAAAATACTGAAAAAGGCACCTCCACTAAAATGAAATAACACCTAAATAAAAGATTAAGAATGTATGACCACTGAAACCCCTTGATGTTACCTGATGAGGAATGCACCCTGCTGGGACTGCTTCATTCCCTCAGCTTATATTTGTCTGTTAATTTACCACAGGCAAATCACTTCAATCCTCCCTACTTGAGCTTTCCCATCAGTAAATCAGGATTGGCATTTCACCTATTTTGTAAAGTACTCTAACTTCTAATGGCAGAATTCTCAGCTGGTAGCTCAGCACTATGATAAATAGGAGACTTTTGGCATACAAAAATGATTATGCTTTTAATGGAATTACAAAATATAATTAACCCTCAAGCTTGGTATTATGTGATAAAAGTAATCAAAATGTGTGACAAATTATCTGTTTTATTGTGTCTTATACCATAATTATGTATTCCTAAATTATGCTACAAAACTCAAGGACTGTTTTCTTTCCACTGAAATGATAAACTCTAGTGAGGATTTTTGCTTGGTTTTGTTTTGCTTTGTTTTGTTGTGATCCAAGCCAAGAAAATATATTCTACTAGGAAAAGTTGTGAGGATCCCTTGAACAGGTTGTGTAGCACTGTGGAAGACTTTGAACTTTGAGCAAGGATAAACTAGAAATTCTTAAGTGCTATTTAAGAGTACAGAAAAATACAACAAAATATGGTTTGGTGGCTGCAAAGTGCAAATGAGCAAATATTAATAATTGCTTTGTTGATAATTTGGGTGTGCAACTCCATGGTTGGATCATTTCAAGTTCTTTACAAAACCTTGGTTATGAAAAGTTAAAATTAAGAAAAATAATCTCAGGATAGTCACTATTTTATGACTGCTCTACTGAATAGTGTTTATCATCAAGGAAAGAGAGAAAACAAAACATTCATGATAAATACTGGTTATCTCACTTACAAAGTCTTACCCATTTCGTTCTAGACACAGTCCCTTAAAAGGAAACAGGAGTTTAATCTCTGGACAAGTGGCAAATGAAGTACCCAATCTATACCATTTCTCCATGAAGCTCATGCCCACTTTAACAGGAATCTAATTAAGTCTATGGAAGAAAAGAATCTATTGACTGACATTGAATACAAGGACCCACCCTCCCTCAGGAAGTCCCAAACTGCAAGTTTCTGAAGGCTGTAAGGTTCCTCTGGCAAAATCCCATTATGTTGTTTGTAAACCCTTCTTTATGTATCATCTTTTGATGTCTATTTACATATGATTTTGACCACATCTCCGCCATCAAAATAAATAGCTCTCATATTTGAGCAGTAGATGGTTGGATAGCTGCCTGCTGGTTTCAGAGAATGAGCACAAGTAGCCTTGAAACATGGAGTATATTCAAAATAGTGAAATGAAGAAACTGCATTAGATAAAACATCAGAAAACAATAGATTTGTTGAGGTTCATGGAGATTAGATAAAGGTTAAAGTCAAGCCGACTGATCACAGCTTAACCATCAGTCCTCTCTCATCGTAGAAGGCAATGCATTTGTTCACTCAAAATTTAACCATTATAAATCTTTGCTGGTTTCTCCTGGTCATCCTTTACTTCTTCACATGAGGATTGTCACCTTAACCTTCCAGGTACCTGAGATAAGGTTAACCAGCCTGCAGTTCCCCAGACATATTTCATCAGTGGATTCTGCCTCTTCCCCAGAAACACAGTTCCAGTCAAGATGCCAACCAGACCCTCTTGGCAACACCAGCCATGAAGGGCAAAGCTGACCTATATCTGAGCTTCTATGCCTTTCAACTACCCCCCAAAATCCTCTAATCACTCTTGAGCTTGCCAGGGTCTCCATGGTAGTACCACAGTGTTGATACGGAAAATCAGGAAAAAGCCGTAGCCTGGGTGCCAGACTCAATGCTGAGTCAGGTGTACTTTTCATCCAATCAAGTGTAATTAGCGTTTTATTCTTGCTGTATGTCACTGAAGAGATGTTTGTATGGATTTCCACAAGCAGATGTTACCCTGGCAGCTCCAGCCAGCTGTTGTGGAGCCACAGGGACAGATGTTGGGAACAAAAGATCAAGTTCCACAGAGAGAGAGGTGATGTGTTAATGTGTGAGCTATGAGAAAAGCCAAGATGGCTTCATAACATCATTGGATTTACACCCACCCCACCAGCATGTGGCTCTAGTGAAAACATAATGACTGATTGTATTTTCTGACAAGGGCATCCTCAACTTTACATTAAGGCTCCACCAACACTTTCAAATACATTATGTTTTTCGTCATCCAGACAAGTATGCACTATAAGACAGCAGACTACCTTCTGTCTGTCCTTACAGAAAGATTAATATGTTAATCTGCTCACACTGTGTGAAAAAAACATGTGTTTCATCAGTTGTCCTGTCCCCTTACTAATTCCATAGGTAATTTCATGTGATGTTGATTGGTGAAAGTTTTGCTTTAATGTAAAAAGGATTATACTCATTTTGTACTGATTGAATCAAATAAACAATTTTCCAGGAATTAAATACATTTGATAAGAACAACTGCCAGCCTTCTGCCTTGACCTAGTATTTAAGGATAATCATTTAACTTGGGTCCAATCTAATGGCCACTTTCATCATTCAACTAGATTTAAATTCACGTTCCTATTTTTTCTGACTTTCCTCTTAAGAATATCCTTTATCTTCAGTAAACAGGGAATAGAATCATAGCTAACCTTTGCTTGCAGCACTGTAACTTACTTTATTTATTTCTTTTTATCTGAATTACACTAATGCTCAGCAAAAGCTAAGCACATCCTGATTTCTCAGTTAATGTGTTTTACTTTAAAATGGGAATTATTAATCATTTAGTGTTCAATCCCACAAGGCTGAGGATGAACATCTGCTGATAACCATCGCTGAGCTACTCAGCTGCTGATGATTGTGTTGCTATCACACTCAGGGCCTGATAAACTGCAGCAGATTATTTAGATCCTAAACTCTTTGCAGTGGGGATTATGTCTGCTTTCTCCCATGCCGCATCTATTACAGCAGAGAGCCGACTGGTAGCATTTAGCAAATGCTGAGAAATTAACCACTCCAGGGCTCTGCAACAACTGGCTCTAAGTGATGCTGTTCCATAAAGATCATCCCCACCTGGCCACAGGAGAATAACTGGTGATACCCATCACCTGGGAAGTGTGCAGTGTAAAGTGTCCTTTCAGGTACCTCCAGTAACTCCCCCGTAAACCATTTAGATGTTTTTCTCCTTCTCACGAAATTACCATTTGCTCCCAACACTTGCTGTCAAACGAAAAAGAACAAAAACAAATAAGCAGACCCCAAATCCAGCAACCAAACCAAGCTCCACTTCCTCCCCTGGGCAACCTTAACCTTTTCAGGAACAAGAAAGCAATATCAAAATTGTATAAATTTCCTTTTCCTCCTTCCCATGCCCTGTTGCCATCTCGCTTCACCTCAACCCCAAATCTCACTGCTCATTTCATCCATGACACATGTGCCTGGAAACGTGGGATGTGGGATTTGCCCTGCATATAAAAATACTGCAGGAGAAGCTGGGAACTCCTAAGATTACGCTCAGCAGCTTATTGCCCCACTGTCCTGATCCAAAAGGCTATCTTGAGGGAAGCAGCTCGGTGCCAATATGGCCATGAAGCAAAGGCGGATTGAGCCTGCTTGTTCCCATCTGTGCACGTATGTCCTGAGAGAGTCCTTGCCTGCGTCAGCCTCTCTTCTGGGAAAAACAGTAACAAGGCTGTGCAAGACCCCAGAGTTTTATTCATGGAAAGGATTGAGACAGTGAAAGCTATATCTATTCATGTTCACAATGAAACAAAGGTAATTTGGTATTTGCCAGAAAAAGGAAAAAGTACTTACAAGAAGCTGATTAATCACTCAGAAGCCTGCACTTTGAGAAAGTTGATTTTTTATTTTATTTCTGTGCTTAAAGTGTAACATTTTTAACACAAGAGCACATCTTAAAAGAAAATGCATTCTGGGGGGAAAAAATCAACAAAAAAGCCCTCCCCCCCAAAAAAAAAAATTACTTTATTCCATTTTGAGAGCCTTTTCTGGTTTTTAGCTCAGAATTTCAGCTGGATGGACAAGTTCTGGGGAAAATAGTTGGGTTTGATCAAAAGGTAATTTTTTGACAAAAAAAATGTTCTGTTGGAAAACCTGGCGCAACTGTACTGAAATCCTTAAAATGGCTTCCCCCTTCATCAGCAGTTTTCACTGGACCATGCCGGACATACTGGGTTTGATCTCTGTTAGTGTAAATTGATTCAGTTCTACTGGCCTCTGATGTGTTTCTCATGCTCTCTGTACAGCCTGCTTCTGAGCTCACAGACTGAATTTCATCCTGTGATTAAAAGAGCTGTGCTACCACAGGGAATAAAAGTTCGTCCTCAATGTTTACTACAGGCAATGAAAAGAAAAACACATTTTCATTAGACGATTTTGACTGGGCTTAATCACCCTGTAAAGGAGCTAGTACCTTCCTTTGAATGTAGGCAGAAGGTAGGGTGACCCTGCTCGGACGGGTGACAAACTGAAGCTGCTTGCAGTGCTCTTTGTATGTGAGGCAGAAATATCTCCACGCCAGCCTCTGGAGACCTTTGTTTTTCCAGCCTTTTCAGCATTAAGTATGACAGTGACAAGGAAGAAGATGAAGAAAAATTATGAGGCTGAGTAATCCTTCCCTAGGACAGAGCTATCTCTTATGAACAGGTGCAGTTTTAACAAGAGGATGGGGAATAGAGCTCTATTAGGCACGGTTAGTGTGGCATTTGTGCTGTAAGTTATTACTTTACAAAGCCACAGCTTTGCAGTCCCATTTCATCCACAGTGTGGGCTTCACCGTATTTGACTTTTCTTATTAGGCGAATTCTATGGTTTTAAAATTTATTTATTAATAGTCCAAAGTATGAGATAGGTGAGTGCATATACAAATGGAAAGATAAGGGATCTTCCCCATAGAGGTTTTTGGGCCTGTTCTGAACAGACATAGTTCAATTTTCCTGGATCCAAAGTCTTTTTCAAAGCATCCCATCAATTTAAATCCCCTAGGTGTGGAATTAATAAGGATTAGATAAATCTAATAAACTATATAATCTTCAGAAAGTGATAACATTGTTTAGCTTTCTATCTCTTTACAGCAATAATCTCTTTATCCATACTAATAGAAAATGCCAAAGTTTCTATTACCATATATCTCAGTCTGAAGCCATTACAAAGGCAGAAAGTCCCTTGAAAAGGATGTCAGAGAAAGGACTTTGTGACTATACCAGTGGGCTATGATTCACTGTAAGATAAATCTCCACCATTTATATATCAAATTTCTTTAAACAGTGTTTGAATTTACATAAGCTTGTGCTAACTTTCAGTGAGGGGAAAAAGGGAAAAATTCACCCTCACAGAATATCCAAAGACAATGACATAGGAACCCTGAGGACTAAGAACCTTCAAAGATTTCTAAAGATATCATATCTTTATTAGTTTTCATTTCTCCCTGGAGTAGAATGTGACAGTTCTCCCGATTAGTAAAGCCCAAAATTAATTTGCTTCAATCAACAGAACTAAAAAATTTAACATGTTAAGAACACAACTAAAGATCTCATCTAAAGAGATTTTCAAGAACTGTAACAGAAAGTTAATTCTGTTGAAGTCTGAAGAAAACTAGCTACTTATACTAAAATACATGTGGTTTTGTTTGGTTTTTTTTCCCCAGGAACACTGCTTAATTAATCAAGATAAACAAAAACACCTATGTGTACATAAAGTTTTACTTAATTATTTTTAATACAGTGAACGTTCACCAGAAATATTGGCCTGGTTATGAACCTTCCTTATTTTCCTCTATTTCCCCATTAACTCAAATCTTCCATCAAGTAGTTAATTAACATGAAAAGAGAGATGATAATTAGGATGATCATCTAGAGGTCAAGCAACTCAATGAGATATATTAAAGGCTAAGAGCAGAGTTCTAATCAAAGGAGTGTAATTTCAAATCAAACATTTGGAACATAATTTTCTTGACATGAATTTGCAAACATTTAGGTAAGTATGTTAATAAACTTTACATATGCAAATAACCCTGTTGAGGGCAATAAAACTACTCAGAAGTGAAATTATACAGTCTTAAGTGTAGGGAAGGTGCAGGGATTGAGCAGCAGAGATTTAAAGCACAAGGGAATTCCCTAAGATCTGCTAAAGTCATGGGAGGGCAGTGGAACAGTGGTACATAATGTGTCTAAAGAGGCACCAGGTGCACACTCATGTGTGTAATCCTACAGTGCAGCTATTCAGAAGCTGTCTCTAGAAGCTGTCTTCTTATTCTACTGTTTACACAGCAAGCAAAACCATTTGCAGGGTCAAACTTGTCCTTTCCTTCCACCTCTGCACCGTGCAATCTACACATTTCAAAGTTATAGCAAAACTTCTCTGTTGCTTCAAGGACCATCAGTGAAAGTCAAAGCAGATGTTCAATAACTGGGGCTATTTCAAGGGCAGGGGCCACACACATCAGCTTGCTGCTTTCCTTTTCTATGCTTCTTAAACTAAACTTGTGCAACAGTGTGACCAACAGGGATTCTGCAGTCAGGTAAAAGTCCCTTTGCTCTCACAGACAGAAGCCGTCACTCTTCCTTTCCTGCAGCACTGTGCTGCAATCAGGAAGAGAAACCAAATTTAGACAAGCAAGGATAAGAAAAGTGTTCAATAAGAAAAAGGATTCCATCTTATACTTGCTTCGTTCTGGACTGTGGCAGTTATTAATCTGTGTTTGACTTAGGAAAATACACAGAATTCTCTGTTTTCCTCTATTATTCACTGCAGCTCATATTATTCACACAGCTCATATTCATGTTTTCCTTCCTTATTTGCACATCTGTGGTTGAAAGCACCACCTTCTGGCCAGTGCACACTAAATTTAGGCAGCAAGCAGATGAAGTTCTTATAGCTATCAACTGAAAATCTTCATGCAAGTTTACCTAATGTATGCTACAGAAAATTACACATTTCTGTTAATGCATGCTCAATGCATGCCTTCATCACATAGAAATTAGTATGAAATAGATTAGTCTAAAAACACAAAGGTCTGGGTTTTTTTCTCATGTCGCTAGAATAGTAAAATTTATACTTTAAAGACATGAAAAATCTGGAGTTAAAACTCTCAGTGAAGTACTTTGAAAAATATTAAACTTTCCACTTTGCTTCTAGAGATTTGGCAAAATTGATCCTTCCCACAATGCATAAATGTGTTTGCTTATCTTTATGTAGGTATAATTGAAATTATTAATATTGTATTCATGTCTAGAGCATACATATGTGAGTGAAGCTGGTAACAGATGTTACATTTCCAGTGGCTGCATTTACAGTAGCTGTATATCCTGCCACATTTCCTATAGCTCTTTTACAATCTGAAAAAAAAAAGAGACAAACAATTTAAGAACTGTCACAGTATTAAGAAAGGCAAAATAAGGAGTTATTTAGCAGAAACACATGGTGGAGATTAAGGAAATCATTCTACACTGCTCTGTGACTCATTCAGCTTCTTACAATTGTTCTCCCTTTATTGTGTTTTTTGTGTTTGATCTCTCTGTGGACCCAATCAAACCTTCTCACATTTCTGCTAAAAGAAGTTGGGCCATGTCTCTTCATTCATCTCCTAGGGGAAAAGAAATGGCAAAAGCGAACAATTTTTACCTTAGATTAAATAAATTTATCTTTTCAATTTCTTATTTATTCGGATATTAGGACTATACTTTTTTAATTGGTTAGCTGAAAAAAGCTGAATATCTATTCACTCAAAGCACACTATCATTAGTTACCCCATTTATCTGATTTGACTCACAAAAATAGGTAATATATACACAGACATCCTATTTTTCCAAGATGTTTTATAAACATTCTATAAAGAATAGTATTCCTGACTCAAGAAGTATGAACTGTACAGGCTGTATGTCAGATGCTTGGGTCACTACTCTGGGCACTGGAGTCCACAGCAAAATTTCTCAGTGTCTTTAATTGGGTGAGACTTCTCTCTGCATGTTTCAAAATGCACAAGCTGATATTGTATTCAGAATTACAACAGAAACTGGATTTTTTTCTTTTTTTCTTTTTTTCTTTTTTTCTTTTTTTCTTTTTTTCTTTTTTTCTTTTTTTCTTTTTTTCTTTTTTTTTTTTCCAGGCTGTAAGTATTTGGGGAGTTTTGTGCAGAACTTCCCGCTTAATGCTCCATCTTGCTCGTTTTCTAAAGGCAAGCATAGAATGATAAAAATCAAACCAGCAATGGGAGAGCATTAACAAGGAAATAAACGGGAGGTACATCCTGAGCAATAATTCTTTGTAACCACTTCTGTTAAATCAAGGCAGGAGCTCCAGGGAGTTGTATAGTTATACCTCCTTGCCACTAAGCACCTTGGGGCTTGTTAATATTTTTTTGTTTGCAGCTCTGCTGCCTATTTTATGTCCACCTGGTGATATTTAAAGTAATATTACATTATTTCCACAACAGAGAGAGACCAGAAAATGAGAATGACATATCTGACAGGCCTAAGGGGCAATCCAGACAAGTATCTTAAATATTGGAGGATGAGAGCCATTCTGCTTAATTAAAGAGGCCCAGAAGAGGGCTGGCACAGTGAGGCAGACCTGAATCAGGATGAATCAGAATGAACTGGGGGTGCTTCATGCTCCCCCTTGGATATATCTCATTTGTCTCCGGGGAGGAAGGTGAGGGGTGCAGGCTGGTGGTACAAGCTCTGAGCAACCCAGGTACAGCTCACCGTCACATCTGGGTTACAATCCCAGACCTATTCCCATTCAAGGATATAGCTCAGATACACATTTCCTTCAAATTCCCTCCTCCGAGCTCAACAATGTACTGTCAAGTGCATACATTGGATGGCCCATAATTTCTTCCACTTCCCCCTCAATTTAATATCCCCTTTGCTTTCTGAAGTATTGCACTTCTCTCTATAATAGTAACATTCAAATGCTAAAAAAAAGCAGCTCAGTCAGTCACCGATATCTATCCCAGTGATTTCTTATGAGAAATACAAAGTGCTCATCTCACAGAAACACCAAGCTTTCCTATAAAAGGGAAATATGCTATAGAAGTGGACCCTAGAGAATTATTGTGCAATGTCTTCACTAAAGTGGTGATTAATCCACAGTCATTTACCTTGAGTTGTTTGAGTATATCTTTCACAGTGGTGTGATAAATGCTTGACTTTATGTTGTTTGTTCACTGGTTTTGTTTCACTTGGTGCCTGGTTTTGGTTCTTTTTTCTTTTTTTTTTTTGGTGTCCTTTTGTTTCTAGGACAAAGAAATATGCATCAGTGGATGAGATGTTTGACTGTGTGCTTTATCCTTCACAAAATGAATAAAAGATGCATTCCTGGCACACCACCACCAAATTCTGTGCCTGTTTCTGTTCCTGTCCAGGCACCAGCAAAACTCACTTTCACTCCCTCCAGCAAAGCAATTTGTATAAGTCAAATGATTTCTAATTTTCACCAGAGGAATTTATAAAACCCAGCACAGCTCAGTTTTTGCTACAGCTGCCTCCTCCTTAGTTATTTATATGGCAATACAGTACAGCAAAGCAGGAATGGGAAAGCTGTGCTGACAGAAAATGAAGATAGCATAAACAATACAGATTACAGCAGTAAAAGCAAAGCTGGATATAAACCACGACAAGTGGAATCAAGAAGGGAGAAAACTATATGAAATATCAGATTGTTGAGAGAGAGTTAAGCAGCACAGCTGGAGCTGGGAAGTGGAAAGTACCAACATGATCTAGAGCCTGTTGCCTCCTACTCTCTGTTACCTCTCTCTAATGCTTCAATTATGGTTTCTCTGGGATCAGAAAAGCATTTAGTTACTCATTTAAGCTGCATTTAACCCACCATGGCCCTGACATTCTAAGAATATTCTAAGCACTGCAGCAACAAAATGAACAACTGAATTAAAAAAAAAAAAGAAAAAAAAAGAAAAAAAGAAGAAAATTCATAAAAATAGTTTCACATATACATTCATTTTCTTCCCCAGAGAATGAGAGATCATGACATTCAATATTTTGAGTGACACAGATGACTGGAAAGCCATTACATACGGTAGGAAATGCCAAAGGAAAATCACAGCATTACTTTTCTTTTTTTGCATTTTTACAGAGTGTAGTCAAGTTTTACTTGTTTAAAACTAAATACATTTTAGTCATTTAAAGTATCAGGTATTCTAATTCTATAGGCAATACACAACTATACCCAAAACTGGACATTTTGGGTAACCTGCAATATGCCTGAGTAACCTCATCTGCAGATGTGCTGAGAAACTGTTCAGTGTGAGAGGAAAATCCTTTCTGTACGCCCAGTGTATCACTTTAGAACTGCTGCAACCAGAGACCCACTCCTTGGTGAAAGTCTTGACCATGCGGAATCATCCCTGCAACAGTAAACAGAGATGGACATTCAGTTGCTCCACATTTTCAAAGACATTCACACATCTTTATAGCCCAGAAGACTCCCTTTCAAACTGAGGAGCCTTAAAAGAGAAGTCAAACTGAAAAATTCTGGAAATTAATACTTGTAAGAAGCCAAGGCTATTTTCACCTTGCTGGGGAAATAGGTTTCCAATACACACTAAAAGCAAATTCAGACCACAGATGTTTGCCTGTCACTTCCTCATCTCTAGACAGTATAAAAAAGCATTTCAGTGCTTGCTCTGTCTGACAGCTCTCAATGTGTTAAAGGTCAGGATAAAAACACACGTGCCCAGTACCTTTTACAGTCACCAACTTTTAGTCAAAGCAACACAGATGAAAACACTTGGAGCTCAATGTTTTTTGTCATTTTTTATCATATCTAACTGAAAGCAATTCCTGCTATATTCTTCCTTCTTCTCACTTGATACCAATTGATACCAACCCTTTCACATCGGTGGAGCTAGTTACAGGATGTATTCCTATTCAAAGAAATATCAGAGGATGAGATCCTAATGCTTCTGGTCATAGCTAATAGGTTTAATTAACTGGTCATGCTCTCCAGATTACTTTGCATTAATGAACACAATGGATTCTGTCCACTCTCTGAGCAAACACACTTTAGCCTAAAGAAAAAGAGAAAAAGTCAGAATCCCAGCTGTAATAAATACCAGTCATTTGGAAAAAAACACACCTGTATCAGGGACTGCTGTTTTACAACAACTCTTTAGCACAACCATCATAGCAAATAAAGCCACTGCAAGCTGAATAAAATAATATTGTTTACTATCAACATGCTCATTACTGATACGTTAAATAATCAGAACAATTATTTAGATGTAATTTCTCTCTGGTTTGGGATTGAATTTCTGCCAGAAGGAGAAATACAATTATTTTTTTTCTGCTTTAGCTCTATAGCCAGGAGTTTTTCAAGAAATGCCTTTGAGCTGAGTTTTTTTAGAAATGCCTTTGTCAGGGGACTAGTAATGTCAGATCATATTTGTGTCACAAAACTTTAGGGAAATGGCTGCTTAACCAAACAGGTGTTAAGGGAGAACAGAGAAGGAGAGTTCAGAGAAGAAAAGGAAAAAAAAAAGATAAAGAGAAATAACAGATGGTGACCAAGAGAAATGGAGTTAAGTTTTGTGTATAAACCAGTCATGAATTAAAATAAAACAAAACAAAGTTCAAACAAACAAACAAGCAAAAGCCGTTCACACAAAATACTCTTTTTACTCAGGACAATGAATCATAAAGCTTTAGCATCTAGCACTGTAGCAACCATCCTTCCTCACCAGATATTTGCTCTCACTCTGAGCTATTCAGACATCAGGCAATCAGAGCTCACTTATGTAAAAGTCAAGAGATATAAAACAAGAGCAGCTTATGTGTTCACCCTCCCTCGGCACAAGTGACAAAGAAATAAAGGAAACCATAGCTTGTACCTGCATTTTCATTTATGTTGCTCAACTAAACTTCGGCTTCTTATTACTGGTAATTAAATTTGGCTCTCCTGAGCATATTGAAACACAGAGGAGAGGCTGTGCCTGCAGTCCTCAGGCAATAGCTCCCTGCACCACAGGAACAGAGGAGCCTGCACCAGCTCACTGCTCCTTCATAGAATCACAGAATGGTTTGGGATGGAGGGATCTTCCAAAACCATCTAGTTCCACCGCCCCTGCCATGGCCAAAGACAGCTTCCACTAGACTTGGCTGCTCAAAGTCCCAGTCAGAATGGCCTTTGACACCAGCAGATATGCAGCATCCACAACTTCTCTAGAAAATCTGTTCCTGTGTCTCACTACACTCATCACAAGTCCTTTTGATAAATCCTTATCCATCTAAAAGTATCTGTCAAACCAACCTATAGCTCTTCAATTTTTTGGCAAGGATTCTGTGGGAGACCATATCAAATGCCTTAGAGAAGTCTGTGTAGATGAGATCCATAGTCTTTCCTTATTCACTGATGCAGGTGTTCCATCATAGGTCACGAGGCCAGGCAGGACTTGGTGAAGCCACAATGGATATTTCCAACTACCTTCTGGTCTCCCATGTGCTTCAACACATCTTATAGGAGGATCTGTTCCATGATCCTACTGGGAACAGCACTGAGACTGACTGGTGCTTCTCAGGGTACTTCTCAGGATGCTCCTTTGGACTGTTTTTGCTGAACACGAAGATGACAAAGGCTGAAGGGTCTGTCACAGAGGACACAAGCCCTGCACACAGGTGTATCCACACAGCAAAGCAAGTGTGGGGCTCCTTCTGTTGCTAACAACCACAGGCTTTGCATTACCTTTACAAGACAGACTTCATGGCTTGTCAGACCTTGTCTTGGTCTGCCTGAAATTTTGTATGAGCTTCTTTAAACTGTAATGGAAATTGTCAAATGTTCAGGTGATGTCTACCTTTATCTTACCTTTACTTTTATATGCACAAGATTCTGCATTGCAACACTTTCATATATTTTAAACTAGCAGATAACAATAACAAGCAATGATTGTGCAACAAAGGTTGCCCATGGCTCTAGGACAAAACACAGCCCATAAGGAGCAAATGAATGGGATGACATTCCCATTCATGGGATGACCCCAAGGATATGAATGGTACACACCAGAATTTAGGCAAAAACAGGGGAAGCAAAAACAAAGAACAACTCTCCACAGTGTGTGAAACACATGCAAAATATACAGCAAATACAGCTGCAATGTGGGCTTGACGACAACTGAAAAAAGTGCAAGGTATACCATATTATTAAACATACCAATGACCCTAAGAAGATCTTAGACGGAGGAGGAAGAAAAAGTCACCAACAGTTCTGTGCTCTTCTCCATGAAGGATTCATGATGCTGATGACTGCCTATACCATCCACCTCTGACTGATGGTCCCAGAGATGCAGTGGAAGAGGTGAGGACAACACCAGAGAATGGGGTAAATATCAGCAAGTTTGTGTGCAGATCACTTTAGCTGCATATAATTTGCATTATAAATGTTTATATCAGTGTTACTGTAATAATAATTCTCTGATTAGACTGTTAAGACTTTAATTAAACTAATAATAAATTCTTGACTATGCATACAAAGCATGTTATTTCTGCTTACAACAAGTTTTTGAATGTAATAAATGGGTGGGAGTTTAAGCAACCTGTTCTGTAACTTGGATGCAACAAATTAGTAACAAAGGGAGGGTGCAAAAAGTGATCTCTCAGCATGTGTTTTTTCCTGTATTATCACCTCCCGCAATCTAACCATCATAGAAGTCTGGAGGAAGGAGAACATCTTACACGGCACCTATTCAGAGGCAGTGAGCAGTCCATCCACAGGTTCTCATGCCATAGTACAAGTCTCTCTTCCTTGTAAGCATAAAAAGACTGGCCAGCCTAATTTTCCTTTTGAATGTCCCCAGAACAGAGGACTGTTTCCTGTTGGTAGGTTACATTCTTTTGTTTTATTGATATTCACTTAGTCATTTAAAATATAAATCTTATCTCATCTGACAAAACTGAAGGGAATTATTTGCAATATAGAACAGTGAAATATGTGTAGCTCAGAAGAAATGGTATATTCAGCTTAAGATTGTTCTTGAACATGGACTTGTATTGTGCAGTAAATGAAAATTAGTAAACAAGCGAAACAAAATTTCCTCAAATCTCCCCAAACTGCTCCTATGTGGTTGATCTTGCACACAGAATCTTAAGAATTTTAAGAAATTTAATTTTCAATAAAATAAAATTTTATAAAATAAAATTCTGTTCAAGAAACAAAATTTTAAGTTGTGCCCTCAATAATTTGCATTCCTTATTACAAGATGGAGAGCATAACAGATTCATATTTTCCTTGTTTTCAAATTCACCTGTAAATATACTAGATTCAGGGAAGTTTTAACATGTGTTTATTGTAATATCATTAGAGACATAGCCTCTAATGAGAATATATTTCTCTATCAATACATTTTTTAAAAATGTATTTCACATGTGTATTCAAATCACTAAATAATAAAAAGAATTATTGTTTCCTTATTCAGGGCTTAACACTGAGTAGCTGAACAAACTATCACGTTGCTGAATACCTTTAATTCTGAATGACATCAGTGTAAATCGGATATGCAAAATTTCAATAATAAGTAGACAAATAAGAACAAATGTGCGCTCAGTTGTGTTAAAATCTTCATCTACTACTTGTCAATGTATTCAGTAGCAAATAAATAATTCCAAATTTGCAGTGTTAATATGTAAGAATATCCATATTGACACCCCAGCCACAAATGAAAAGCAGCAACCAGTCTTTTATAAAGAAAGAATTATTGTTTTGTCAAATCAAGCAAGATCTCATTAATAAGGTAAGGATTGTGCTCAAAAGACTCTTCATCATTAAACTGTAAGCCAGTGAGAGAGATTACATTGAGGAAAGCACTGATAAAAATAACTTTAGAAGATGAGTCTTTGCTGCCAGTCAAATCCTGCATCAATTATACATTATATGTGAAAGACCTTGCTGGCTGCAACCTCCTCCTGCATTAGCCAAATCTTACAACCAGGCAAGGGGAGAATCCTTTCATTAAAGAACAATCGGGATCACACTGAGTCTTTTATTATCTCAGAGTGAAGGTTGTGCCTGGGTACTTCTAAGATAAAAGGGATACAAAAGCAGGTCAGCCTCATTGTATGGAATTGCTTTATGCACTCTGATGAAGTCTGTCTTATGTATCAATATGGTTCTATTTCCCTTTTAGGGAAGGTGCCGCAGCACAGCTGCGCTTCCACAGACACAGCATAACATAAGTAACAAAAGAATCCCAGCCACTTTCTGAAAAATACAGTACCACTTCAGGGAGTTGGTGGGGCAGCCTAGGCAAAACCCCATCCATTTGTGCTTTTTTCCTTTTATGAAAAAAAATCTACTTCATTTAAATTTTTTTTTTTAAATCCTTCTTTACATAATTAAAATTAAAATAGAAATTTACTTCCTTTTTAACCAAAGAAAATCCAGTGCTACTAAAAGAATATAAATGAAGTTTATCCAAATCTGTGCAGCAAATAATGCAATTGTAATCTGTGTTTTCAAGTGTCACTATATGGAAATAATAAATCACAATCTATCTGGAAGAAAATATAGAAAAATTTAGAGCATTAAAACAGATAAATTGCATACAACATCTCTGCTGAAAATGAGACATTACGCTAGCAGGAAGGAAAAAAATGGAACCATTCCAAAAAAAGAGAACTTACATCAATGGCTATACTCATAAGACATCAATTAATCTCTCAATCAATCAATCAGTCAATCAATATTTTATGGACAGATCTGCCTTATTACTCAGTCAGACTTTTTTGATCTGCCTTCATCAGAGATATCAGTTCATTTTTGGATTCCCACTACACTGTTTCTACTTGCATTTCTACATGTATTTAAAAGAGACCATGGCAGCTAGGGTCACTCCTAATAAATTAATTGAAGGAGAGGACTGAACTGCATCTTCACACATTTTAACAGGATGTCACATCTGGAGGGTTGCAGAGTCAGTAACTTGTCATCTTTCCCTCTGGGTCAAGGAATATGCAAATTTTTACAAACCAGCATAGCTCCCTGATAGGCTGGCAGGCTTTTCTCTCAGATTGTGGCAGTCAAATCCACAGCCTGGATTTGGTCTCAAGGGAATACAGCCAAAGCCTCCCCCTACCTGAAACACTTTGGAGGCCTTGGGTAAGACTGATTACAAGAAGCTCAGCCTGAATGCTGTCACAGAGTTTGTGTGTGTGTGGTACACGTGGGTTTGTCCATGGGCACCAGCTCCATGAGTTCCTTATATAACAAATGATGATCCAGACCACTGTTTAGTTGCCTGCGATCAGGGGTGTAATTTTACTTCAGAGACATGAAAACATCCCACTTGGCCTCCCCACACAATCAGAGATTTAGGGGCCTTCCATGGGTCCCTGTGTCAAAGCAGAGGAGCGCCGTTCATTTAGAAACACTTTTTATGCAAAGATTTCCTTACCTGTGTCAGTCCAGCATGTGATCCAAAGCCTTTCCATATAGTCTTATTAACACCTCAAAGTATTGAGACAAACCCTTCTTCTCTCAGCCTAAATGATCTGGGATAAATTGGGACACTTTTGTTGACACTGGGTTAATGTCCTGAAATCAATTTAGTGGCACAAATAGTAAACCGCTGTCCCTTACAAGTAGGGGAACAGAACTGTAACCTTTGAGATCTTGAGGAATGTAATGGTAGTGCTGCTGAATAATAAACCATGCCTGCAGGAAAAAAGGGAAAAATAAAATTTTAAAAAACCTCCTTTTTTTACTTATTTGAGCAAAGAACTGAAACCAAGATATTTGCAGGTCTGTAACAAACCCCAGAAATTTCTTCCATTAAGACTGCAGGCTTTTCAAATGATCTTTAATCTGCTAATTATTTAAATGTATTTTAAAACAAGGATTGCAATCCTAAATTAATATTGCAAAGAAGTACTTGTATGAGACCTTTAAAATGACCATGATAATAAAATCAGTAATCAGCTGCTAAGGGATTTAATTTCAAATTTTGTGATCTGCTTAAGGTGGAAAAGAAAAAAATATGAGTAGACAGAATGGGACATTTTAGGAGCCCTTGACAGTCACACCATTCTGTCCTTGGGTTTTATTATGTTTAATTTTATATAGGTTTTGTGGTGCACCTGCTACCTGCTAAACTTCGGCTCTTTACTTAAAAACTTAACCCTTTTCTTTCACTCCATTCATATGAAAGCAGATGAATTAAGTGTTGTATGTCTTATTCAGTCGGGGAAATGGGTGAATTCAGAGGCTTTTGGAGTCCCTGCTCTACCTCTGTCGATGTTAGGTCTTAAAAGTGTTTAAAGTTCAATCTCTGTTGAATTCAGCTTATGAAGCAAACTTCTTGTGAATAGAAAGCCATTGTGTCACAGAATGACCACAGGGATACGCTGAGTCTCATTATGTGCAGTGCATGTTGCATCGGTCACGCAAGTGTACATCAATCATAAAATGTTGTAAAGCTCAGGGCCACCCGGGGATGTGCTTACAGAGCCTTCTTATGACAGGGCACATCTACATGCCAGTCTGACACTGATTACACCAATGAATTTCTCACAGTGTTGCCAGCCAGGCTTGGTTCTAAATATCTCTGCAAAGAAGAAAGAAAATATTTATCTCAAATATTTCTCCAGAGTTCCGTGCTAGAAAAAAGCATGAAATCATCAGATCACAGCATTAAATCTCCATCTGCTGCTACTCTGACTCCATCCTATTAGATATGTGGCATCTTCATTTAGAGAGAAGGAACAACCTTTTTCGGAAGGATGACAGAAGAATGTTAACGTGGTAAATTTGAAAGATCTGCTCAATTCTGAAGGGTTACAATGCCATTAATTGTTAGACCTTCATTCTTTCAACAACTAAAGCCAACATCTTCTAAAGCATGTTCTAGCAATTCCTGAGTCAGCTTTGGTTATCTGCCAACATAATAGTGATGCAGTTTGATGGACTCTCTAGATTTCCTTGTGTGAAACAGTACCAAACCAAATTTTTCATGTAGTTGTTGAAGTGCCTTAGTTCACTCCCTTCCTGCCTTTCCTCAAACACAATCAGGAAAAGAAGGTCAGAGAACACAGGTTGTACAACTGATGCTAAGGATAGGAGCAACCATACAAAGAAGAGGACTTAAGTTTTTTCCTCAATGCCATGCTGTTTCCTCAATATTCAGAGGGATATGATGCTTCTTTGCTTTCAGGAGAGTATCTGCTCTGCTGCTTCTCACCTTATTCCTCTTCTCAAGAAAGGAATTTGTACTCCTCCCAGCCTTAGCTGCATCTTGCTAGCATGATCTATACCTGTAAGGGCTCTCTTTGTATTTTCTTTGACTCTGCCGCATTCAGACAGATAGCTACTTTTCTTTCTCAGTAGAACAGAAAACCTCAGGCAGAATTTGATTCACCCAGTACAACCCCTGAAAATTATTCAGCTGACTTTCCTCTTGTTCCTCTTCCTTACTGTCACATTTTCTCTCTTGTTTCTTCATAAATTTCTCTTTTGCTCTATTTCCCCTTTTGTTTTATTTTCTGTCTTAAAACACTACTGCTGTTGCTTTTTAAAAACCAACAGAATTGAAGTAGCCCCTGTTTTTCCTGAACTGTTTTTCTGTCCTTTTTATTTACCACAATGGTGGAAGACTGCAATGCAAACTAATAGGTAAGTATAATAGATTGTTCATTCTGTTTACAACATAGAGTAGATTTTGCCAAACTAGAGAGATCATCTCTAAAATAGTTGAGCAATTTTGTAAAAATAAGGATCTTCTTAATTCAACCTCACTTACAGATGTTTCTGTTTTCAAATATATGTCCAAAGAGAAAAAGTAGTATAAAAAAGTCTGTCATAGTTAAATACAGTATTTTCTTTAAGAACTGCTCCAGGGTCTGATTACCAAATTGAGTAACAGATAATTTAAAAAGTATAAGGAAGAATGATACTTGCTTTGTTTACACAGAGCTTTCTGCTATACAGAATCGAAGAATCATTAAGGTTGGAAAAGATATCCAAGATCACAAAGTTTAAACTTCAACCAAATACCACCATGTCAACTAAACCATATTGAAAAGTGCCACATCTACTCATTTTTTAACACTTCTTGGAATGGTGACTCCACCACATCCCTGGACCTGTTCCAATGCTTAAACATTTCTTTCAGTGAAGAAATTTTCCTAAATCCAACCTGAACCTCTCCTGGTCAATTTGAGGCCATTTCCCCTTGTCCTATGAGAAACAGCTGGGCTGTTTCTGCATGTGCAGAAATGAGAGCTCTAATCCACAATCCCTCACCTTTTATGAATATTTCAGGTGATGTAAGCCATAGGAAGGTGTGTACAAGACAGGCTTGCAGGGTTATAGTTAGACAATAGAAAAAGTATTATTGGATTTGTAGACAAATTGCCCTGTAATGCCATTAGTGTTCTCTCAGGTTTATTACTTCATAGATAATAATATTATGTGCCTTCAGCATGTATGAAGAAACAGTTCTGCAAATGTTTCACTATCAAATAACAAAAAGTATATTTTCTCTAGAAGAGTTTGCTACCTATGAATGATAGTGAGAAATAAAACATGACAGGAGTAAGTTCCAGCTCAGAAAAACGAAGGGCAAAGCATTTTGCAATTGTCTAGTGGAACATTGTCTAATATGCAGATATGTCCCTGCTCCTCAACAAAATACATAGCCAAAAATAAATAAATAAATAAAATGCTTCCCTCTGTGTTACATTCATAGTTCTAGTAACATATTTTCTCAGCCCTGTGAGATGCAACAACCTGATTTGATAAAGATTCTAAGGCACAACAAGCAGGCAAGCAAACTGCCCTGATAACAACACACACGCAAAATGCAAAACAAGATAAAGCAAGTCAAATAAGCTTCTGTGGAGATGAGAAGGTTACATGCAAAGACAAACCTTACTCTCAATCCTCCACAAAACTATATTTTCCTTTTCGAGTCTTCTGAGTTACATCCAAGACTATGTAGAGTTACATTGCAGGTTTCTGACCTCTTCCAAAGGAGAGATCCAAAACCTTAAGTAGTCCATGGAAGATTCCCTACTGACTTGAAATCCTTTTGAATCAGATGCTCAAAGTTGGCTTCTTTTTGCCTAACTTTATCCATCAAAAACCTAGACATGTAGTCTAAGATAGTTAGCATCATACTTTAGATTTTAAATGAAGAGAGAATGGCACCACTGGAAAATAACGCATCTATCACAAATATGGGGGTTTTTTGGAGAGGGAAGGAGCTCTCTCTAAATTTCTTTATGAACTTTAAAAGGACCCTAGAAGGCTGGCTAGATGGACTGAAATATATAGAAAAAATGTCATCCTCCTTTCACAGAGTCATGAAAGACAGCATAAGATTACAAATCTGCAACAAAGATACATATTTTAAATTTAAATTTAACTTGAATGACATTCAACTGCCTCCCTGAAAATCCTGCCCTATGGCTTGAAAGCAGTAGTAGAGACAGCAAACTTGAAATCACAGCCAGAAAAAGATGGGTAGTGATATTGACAGGCAGCTTAAAGACTCTAGGATATATGCATAGTTTTAAAGGAAACCCATCTCATGTTCAAACCTTCAGGAGTGTAATGTCATCATTCACTACGGGCTGCAGTAGTTGCCAGTGCCTTGGTTATCTGGATTAGCACAGCTTTGTCAGCCTGCATTTTTTATTCTTCACTACAGCAAACTCTTGAAGTTTGAGAACCCAACCTTTATTTGTTATATTTCTTTGTTGTTTATCAGTGCTTCATTTTGCTGTATGCTCAGTACAAGGGCATTTCTTGCCTGAGCTCCTGTCTGACACTTTTTGTGAAAGGTGACTGTCACAGCACATGAGAAAAGCACAAAACAGGCCAAGATCCCACGTAAAAGTTCAGAGCAAGAACAATCAGTCAACAAGAGCCTGTAGTTTCCACTTTAGCCCCTTCCTTCTACTCCTTGACAGAGGACAAAAAATTATATCTAAAATCCGGCTTATGTAGAACTGTTCTAAATTTTTGCATGAGATAGATACACAGGGATTTCAGTGCCACTGCGTGACAGGAGCCTGCAACCCGCTGATGATCAGAGGAGTGTGACAGCTCGAGCACATCTGTGCTGCTGTGTGCCATCGCCGACCCAGAGCGAGAGGAGTGCTTCCAGCAGGCTGGCCATGTACAGGAATCCAGGGGTTGGATGAAATAGAAAGGACTTACACAAATAAGGAACAAGTTGTTCAAAGCAAATTGAGTCTCTTTTATTCATTTGAAGCATTCCACAGACTGCTGCAAGTGAAGAATCAGAGAACTGTTCAGGAAAAAGTGGCAGAGGCAGGTGGAAGAAAGACTAAATTCTCTCTCTCTGTCAGTGTTGTACAGCTCTCCACGCCTATTATCAAACAATATTGCTAGCTGTGGCAGAGCGTTCCTATTTATCCCATCTTTTGGAGTTCTTGAAAGCACTGATGTAACTTGTGGCAAATTTGCAAACAAAACTGGTAATATATAAAGTTCATTCTAGCAATAATTGGATTGTTTTGTGCAATTCGCATTCAAAGCTTGCAGGAATAGATTATAAGCTTCTCTTAAGACCTGTACAAT
The DNA here is from genome assembly GCA_013397895.1 of Origma solitaria. Lineage (NCBI taxonomy): Eukaryota > Metazoa > Chordata > Aves > Passeriformes > Acanthizidae > Origma > Origma solitaria. The sequence continues at coordinate 329,939 of VZRL01005953.1, forward strand.
CACCCAAACACACCTTGCCAGTGTGAGAGGTAAATAAATGAGAGCACCAATTCACTTCTGCACTTGTATTTCATCGAATCACTTAAAGCTTTTCAAAATATTGTAAAAGTAGCTTTTCTGATCCAAGAGTCACTCACACACAGTCTGCCATGCTGTAAATAACTCTATCAGATGCAGAACAACAGGGAAATCACAGCTATTGCAGATATCAGAAACACAGATCTCAGCATCCGTGATGGTATCAGTCTCAGTCACAGGGACAAATCTGAATATTTTAATATTGCTCATGAAGTCACAATGCTTCATTGCCTTCTTGAGAGCTGGCAAGTAAGTAAGATGGATGTACTGTAACAGCAAGAGCCAGAAAACTCAGCAGTCAAGGTTTGCCCCATTCATTTGTAAAGTTTATAGCCTTGGATAACATAGACTGTAGAAAGTGTAAATGGTCCACTACCAGAATTTACTGACCTGGAAGGAAAAGGGTGGGAAATAAACATCTACAATGGTAATAAAACTGGGAGCATGGGCAGTCTTGACTGAAATATTTTACTGTGATTCAGCACATCCTTACTAAGCAATTTATTGTCCTGTGTTGTATAATTAAAAGAATTGTCAGCTAAAAGTTATATTCTTTTGCAGTGGAGTCCCTGAGTAGAGATGGCATTTCTGAAGCACACTGTGGTGGGCAGGTTAAATCTATCTGCTCGTGTAAGAGTGATGGAACAGGATGCAGAAAGGTCATTTTTCTCCTTTATAGAAGTGAAGAAGCCTCCATGTTCCTCTGGGCAAACAGAGCCAATGCAGAGGCTTTCTATGTTCAGAGGAACTCAACAGAAGCTCTGTCTAGCTTACAGTAGTCATAGCTTTTTCAGATATTAGTCCTGGAAACAGGTATTACAGTCCTTGAACAAGTTATTAACCTTGGGATTACCCACAACAGATCACTTGCAAAACAGAAAAATACAATATATGTTCTAAAAATGTCATCCGAATTGTATTTCAAAAATGTTACTAAATGAGATCAAGTGCCTCAATAGACCCTGTATGTCAAGAGTAGCATGAGATGGTAAGGTAATTATTTAGACAGCCCTGGGTAATTGATCACACCTGACACATTAGAAGGAAGATAAGTAAATATAAATGTAATTATTGGTGCTTGCCAATTTGCCTGAAATCTGTCCATAGATTTAGTCCCCAATAAATGAGCAGAGATCTTGCAGTTTTGTCAATCAGATTGTTCATTCTCCTTTCAAAATCCTCTGTCCATAATTAAATCTTATTTCTCCAACAACAAAGGAAAAGTTCCTAAGCATGCTAATATTTTGTCTCTTAGGATCAGTGAAAAATCTTGAATTATAATCTTTGTTCCTAAATATTCCTAGCGTGTCTTTCTGACTATGGCACTTTATATCTGCCCAACCCTTCCTTTTCCTACTTGTATCATAGCTTCTTAATTTACTCTCGAGTGTTCTTGACACCTGCCAGGCCTTCCCCTTCATCAAAAATGATGAGAAGATTGAGGACAAAGCAGGGAGAGAGTAAAGCTCCTTTGACATGTGAAGTTGTTTCAGTAATGAAGTGCTAAGAACCAGGCTGTGGAAGGTGGACAAAATTACCTAATATATTTTATCTGCTCCTATATACTACCCCCAAAAATATAAATATATCTAATTTCATCCAGGCACTGATTTGCTCAATTTTCACAGATGTTTAAAACCAGATGTTTAAAAAAATAATAATTTCCCTTCCAGAAAGAGTGTCTTTCATCTCCATGAAAACAGGGAGGTAATGGAGTAAAAATATTTGGCCTTTAGAACAAACAAAAAATATCCTCAAAATTCATAAAAGTTTTTTCAATCTGTTTTAGTAGCAATTGCTTACAACACAGAATTTATATTCCCTTAACATCTAGAGAATGATATGGAGATCAGAATTACCTTTCCCTAGGTGCAATCCATACAAACAACTAAAATTCAATGTAGGAAAAAAAAAAGGAAAAAAAAAAAAAAGAAGAAGACAGTTAACCTCTTCCTTGTGAGGAAAGATGACCCAGAGAGGTCAAACAAAAGGTCTGAAATAGATCTGGGGCTTGAATTTTTTTTTTCTACAGGGAGTTTACTGCCTCAATAACAAGACTACTTTGTTGAAAAACACTAAACAAAAATCAATCCAATTTTAAATCTAACTTTTCCAACCCCAACATTATAATACCTTAGTTTCATTCTCTGTGAGCACATTTTGTGTTCATTAAACTGAAGGGCAGACAGTTAAAAGCTCTCCTAATTACCCAACTTTCCAAAAACATTTAATAAAATTTACTAATTCAATCTTTTCAAATAATGAAAAGACTTCTAATTATTTTTCAATTAAAATGCCACATTCTTCAGTATGTTTATGTTATTTGCATAAACCTCTCTTATTTCCCTTCAACTTAAACAAACTTTCCACATATTGCTATTCATGCAGTGCTATGAATTATTTCTATGACTACTCTTCTGGAGAGGGGAAATTTGATATAATTGCCTTAAATATTTCTTTGCATGACTAAGTACATCTTTGGTAGAGTAATGGAGTTTACAGGGCACAAAGTATGCAGTTAAAGTGATGAAAACCAGTAAATTTAAGGCATTTGTTAACACCGTTGAGATTCCATGCTATGTCTGAGGCTGAACAAGAAAGCTTTTAGTTTGGTGAACCATATTTAATTTTGAAATATGACAGCCCTTCAGCAGCTGACCGATGCCGTCCTGCCAAAGTCTTCTTTATGTTTCACAGTAGCGTAAAGATTTATCTCTGAAATGGGGTAATAGAAAAACTTACTCAACTTGCCTACAAGCTACCAAAAGAACCAAGTTCTCCATTTTAGAGGATACACAACATACAAACTCATTCGGTGTTACCAGATGCCTGTTCCTCTAATGTAACTTGTACATAGATAACTTCATAAATTACCAGTTCCACAAAGCAGCAATGATGACACATTCTCTAACATTCTCTAACACTGCCTGGTGCTGTAACTGCTGAGGAAATAAACTGCATTACTGATATTTGACTCAGGTTTGCAGAAGAGAGGTTTCCGCTGGGTATTGTTGAAGTAGTTCAAATGAACTTTCAATTCCATTTCAGAATTCTTTCCATAGCCCTTTGGATTTCTTGTCACACCTAGTTTAAAAGCATATTATGAAAAACACAGGAGGCAAATTCATCTCTCCAGAACTGCTACACTAGAGTACCAAAATCCTTCCTGTCCCTCCCCAGGACTACTATCCCAGTTGGTCAGCCTTTATGTGGTGCATGCACTGCCCATGGTTAGACAGCTCCAGCAGCAAGCCCAAAATGATGGGTTCATTAAATTCTGTCCTCACTTGTTTTGTGCAAGGATGACACCCCACTCATCCCTAGGGAATGGCATTACAGCTCTCCAGAGTCAAAAACTGCGGCTGCTACAATGAGAACAAAGGTTATGCAGCTGCTGGAAATTTCTGTTCATAAATTCGGTACAGCACTGTTGAAATCTTCTGACACATTCTCTCCAATTCACCAAAGGATTTAACTTCTGAGATGCGTAAGCATAGAAAAGCATAATTTCATGTAGACCTTCAAGAGAGGAAGAGATGCGAGTCTTAGGGAGTTGCTCAACATTGGACCTGAAACCTAATTCCTTATGCCCTTTCCTGTCACCTTGAATACATGTTTTCACCCAAGGAAATTAAGTGTAAAATGCTGTCATTTTTAGATAGCATTTCTGACAACTGTATTGCACAGATGTAAGTTATTGTTACTCGCAATGCTAAAAAGCTAGAGATTAGGGCAGGGAGCAACCCTTCATGGCTGCTTCTAGTTACATAGAACAGTAGAAAATTTTTATTTTTTAAGGACTGAAAGAATCCTGAAAGGCAAAAATATGTCCTTTTTTTAAAAAAAATATAGATGATTGTACAAAATAAGATAATGGAGATGAGGGCAGGTTTGGTAGGGAAGGATAGTAGTGAGTCTGGGATATAAAGGAAATCAGCCTTCATTTCTACAGTTCAGCCCCCAAAAGAAATACGAATCTTGCTCACTTACAAATCCTGCATTATAATATTTCCTTAATTTGTTTATAAACCCTGAGCACCCTCCCCTACACTCCCCAGCAAAATCAGGAGCTCTTGAAATGAAACTCTGATTTTTCAAATTCTTTATGTCTCTTTGAGTGATATAAACCAGGGAATGTGATGATTATTACACAGTTTGATACCACAATGCATTGAAAATTTCAACAGGATGAAAGTGAAAAAGAGTTAGGGGGAAAAAAAACCCAAACAACAAAACACCAGCACTCCAGATAGCAAAAGGTAAAACAATAATTATAGAGAGGCTGATATCTAAAATCTGAAAGAAAAGACTAAAGATTTTTTTTTAAATCTAATAGGTGCATAGGGGTAGACTATGATAACATGAAAGATAAAAAACTGCAGTGGTTTTTTAAGTATAACAAATTCAAATGGTTGATGGGAAAAACGTGACTAGCAACTCAGAGGCTGCAAAAGAGACAAACTGTAAAAAGAGGCAGAGAAAGGGAATCAGATGTGTGAAATGAGGTCACTAGACAAGTGAGAAAAGAGGTGAGATCTCAGCTGTGCTCTTGCAGCCGCTAGCTTGTTGGGGCGGGGGCTCCTCCCAGCCTCGGTGGGATGCAGAATGGATGCTTGGAGAAGCACAGCAGAGCGGGGCTGCCAGGTGGGCAGGCTGCAGGCAGGGACAGTACACCCCACCAAGCTGGCAGCAGCAGGTTAAATGCTTTCTGCAGAGTGAGGAAAGAGGCCCCCACACAGCAGAGTGTTTAAGCTAACAGGTGGGGTGAGAAGATCTGACAGACGAAGCTTATTACAGTCTCCCAGCAGAGCATGAAGTGGGTAGATGCTCCTAATGGCCGTATACAAGGTGACTGACTGGCTCCTATCTGGTGAACAGCTTGAAAGGAGGATATTTTACCCTGAGGAAGACTGATCTGTCTTTTTCACACTTTTTTNATAATGAAAGCTTCTTTTCATGCAGCAGATTGACTGCTGCCACAATGTCCCCATGGCCATGAAACCAACAGTGTCCAGCAAGCTCTAGATAATCTTTGCCCTGCAGAGCCACAGAGAATGGCTCTGTGTGAAGCGTCTGGAAGGGCATGAGCTGTGCAGGGGAAACCCAAGGGGTTATTACCAGCGTGTTGATCTCTGGTGTATCAGCCCTGCTACATCGCTTTGAAACTGCAGGACATTAAGTCTGTGCCATGATTTTTCTTTTTCTCAGTGCTATTCCTAATAGGATGGCTAGATAATATTTTCATACATTTTTGCTTGTCTTATCTGGTCTCTGAACACTGCTGAAACTGATAATGCATTTCAAATCCCTCTTGGAGAAAAAATAGGCTAATGTTTAAGGAATAGATAAGCCACAGGGGTTAGGAATAAGGCTGTTTCAGAGACAGAAAAGAATGAAATTTTATACAGGTCACAGTGTGTGTAGAAGGGACACAGAAGTGTCTTCTTACTGTTGCAAATACAGTTTTGTGTGTTTATGACTGCGTCTGCAACGGAGAGAGAGCAGTAGAGACTAAGAACAAATTTCAGTTTGAGCATTTGAGGAGATTTGAGACATGATGAGTACAGATTTTTGTCTGCCATTCCTAATAACAATTCAAATTTAGCCATTCCCACAATGATTGTGTTGTGGTTTATTTTTCCCATATGTAAAATAGGCGACAGTCCAACTCATATGCCTACACATATTTACTGTAAACAAACAAGCTATTTCTACTCTCTATGGACAAGACATATTTATTATAATAAAAAGTATAGCCCAGGGATAGATTCCCTGGCCGAGCGCTGGGAGAATTGCCCTGTGCAGAACAAATACTTCTGATTGACCACTGTGTTGCTCCCTCATCCATGTCACAATTTTATCTGCCCTCATACAGCCCATGTGTATTCAGTAAAAACAGTTTTCTATAGCAAATCTTAGATGATGATTGTGAAGAGAAACGAAGTTGTTTTGGGGAAAAAGTGAGGTAGTGAGAAGAGACCCATGTATTTATATTTTCCAGTAGGGTCAAAGCATTTGAAATGGAGAGAAGGTGGAGGTCCTGTAGAGGACTGCTTCCCTTTCCTTACAAACAAGCACTGGCATTCCCAGGGGTGTGATGCCATAGGTGTGGGGTGGAAGGCTTCCCACTGAGCCAAGCACAAACCTTTCAGCTTTCAGGAGTCAGCAGCTGTGGGGGCCTGGGTTTCCTAAAGGCATTTTCTAAATGCTGTTTCTACTGAGGCAGAATGAATCACCTCAATGCAGCAGATTCTGCTCAGATTTCTGAGCATTTTATATAGCAGTGTGGTAAAGCAGACATGTCCGTTTGGTGCATACATTAATAGGATTTATCTCACCTGTCTCCTCATGGGCCACCAGCTCTAGCCACAGCAAGGAGAGAGAATGAGGCAGTTCCCTCATCTACTTCAAATATCTGGCTTTAAAGAAGATGGCTTCTGCCCATGAAGTGCTTGTTTTCATCCACTGACTACAAAGGGATTGTAAACAACACACTACAATGTGGGTATCTACTCTGTAGACGTCTAAAATTGGCAGGATGAATCCTTTTCTATCTGTCTGAATCAAATCACAAACTCCATTTTATTAATGAAAATTGCCTTCCAACTTCTACTTTAAACTTGTAACTCAGAAGTTGTTGCTGGAGATCAACCAAGCATCATTAATAAATGGAGAGTGCAAGCAAATGCAAGAAGCAGAATAGATGTAAAAAAAGATGTAAAAAAAGTTTTCATAGGAAGGAAGGCACAGTTTTGCAGATAGCTGTGAAATGATGGACCAAACATGGAAGGAGACTGAGCTGAAGAAAGATCCTGGACAGAGTTATCAAAGACAGCATGTCCCTCATAAATGTGACAGCAATGGAGACAAGAGATTTTGTCTGAAATTTTGCACTCAGGTTAAGTGCAAGAGAAAATTCAGTAACTCACAGGCCATCAAGCAAGGAAGATGTTGAGCATATGCTTTGGCTAGTCTGTCTCTGTGAGCCTGTGAGCGAAAGGTGTGTTTCTGTAAGAAGCTGTTTTGTAAAGCCATTTAGCTCTGCTTTTACTACCAGAACAATTTGAACATTTGCATTGTCTGGGAAAAGGTACATCTTTATTATGAAGAGTAATTAGAGGTAGGAAATTTCAGCACAATTTGCAAAATGGTCAAGTAGAAAGTATAAATATGTGACTGTCTCTAAACACGTAACTCTGCTCAGCAAGCAACAACTGAAGAGCCACAAACTGGATCCAGCATCTCAGCCTGGGAGCACCCAGCTGTGGCAAGCTCCTTGGTTAGCAATAATTACGTTCTCTGCAAGGCAGTTCAGCTTGGGTAAGTGGGACTGCTGTATGCTCAGATCTACAAGCAGTCAAATCAGTCAGCCTCATCTGGACTGACTCCAGTGACACTCCAGTCATAGGAGCTGATACGGAACAGGATTTCAAGAGGCCTTCCATTCTATTGCATGCCACCAAACAGACTTTATGTTTTGCCCTGATCCCCTCAAAGGTGAAAGAAAAAAACACTTACAACATCTGGATGTATACTATGCAAGGTTGGTAAGGTTTGAGAGTTACCCAAGCACAAAAAGTGTAATATTTTTCCACAGTATTTCCTGCATATCTCATGGAAATTCATTATATGGCTTAGTAAATTCAAATGGTTTTGCTGACTTTTCATTGATACTTTTCTGTAATATGAGACTATTTCATAAAGTACCCCTTGGACATACCAAACCTGCCACTTCAGTTCATTTTTATTAAATGTTTTGTCAACTTCATTGCTAGACACTGTGATACAACATCATATCTTTCTTGATTGATTTGAGAGTTTATTTCTTGGCTGACAGTTTCACTATGAATAGAACAGAAGAAAAAAAAAGATACAACCCACATATCTTTTTTCTTGCACATATTCTCACCCGTTACCTGAAACAAAGCAAAACAGTTTCTTGGACTTCAAAAGATCAATCAGAGACTTCGGTTTCAGACCTCATGCAGGACTGGTTCATGGAACAGGTCTGGAATTCTTCACAAATAATAATCTGTATCTCATTAACCATCCTAACGATTTCCTGGTCCATTTCCTTCCAATAATAAACATAGAAGCTCATAATTTGCTAGGCAAGGAGAACATCTACATATTCCAGTTTGTAAAATAAATCCTGCTCTTTATTTAAGGCAGTTATGAGCACTCCAGGCTAGAATTTTGCACTTAGAAAATCTATCTCATAATTAAAATAACTGTCAGGGATGGGTCACAATTCTCCTGGTTTTCAGGACACCCAACAGAGTAAGAAAAGCTCATCAATTTTTGTATGTACTGGTAAGACATTTGTTGACAGTATAGTGGCTTTTATCTATCAATATAGTCCCCCTGGCGATATATGTCAGTGCATCCTGAGACTTTATGGATTTATCCTCGTAAGGATTTTGACATGAATTACAACAGCTTTACCCTCAGTGTAAAGACAGCAGACATGAGGAATTTGTCCAGAACCATAAAGAAACTATATCTAGTTTCCTTGAAACCTATCTTAAAGTTTTAAACACAATGCACCATTATCCCCGTCTTATGTCTTTGGGACATTATCTGAAGACATTCCAGATCCATGGAAGTCATTGTTTCAGCTCCAAACTGAGCCTTTAGAACAGCAGAAAAGTAGTTTATGTCAGATGTTTCTTTTGGACTGTAGGAAAACACTGGACCAGTGCATCCAATCACACAGAAAAGGAAGGAAATATTTTTTGATGGTATAGAACATGTGGTTGCCCGCAATTCTTTCTTCAATATATTCTTCCTCCAGATTAGAAATCAAACGTCAGCAAGCAGCAGTCCACAGCCAACATAAGTAGCATTCAGATGGCCCACATTTGTCTTTTACCTGGCACAGCCATGAGGACCTTCCCCCAGGGTACGAGAAATGAACACAGAGTACTCTTTATGTCTACTAATGGACATGCATGAAGCAAGAGCCACAACCAGGCTGGTACGAACACACACCTACATGTGTGCACACAAGCATGTGCTCCATGTCTGCCCAATTGCACATTTCACACTTTCTAGAACATGTTTGAAAGGTGCTGTCACCTCTGTGTTCCATTCGGCTGAATAGTGAACAAATCAGATGGTAAAAGGGCAGGACTACGCTGGAAAGATGAGAGAAAGACTGCCTACATCTGCTTTATGTTCAGTGTTGAAATTAAAGAGTAAGGAATGATAAAAACTACACAGTAGGATGGGTTTTGACATGGGCTGTCTAAAATTCTAGAGTCTTGAATTCTCTGCATTTGCTTGGATCCTTGAGGCTATTTTTGTCATACCTTCCCCGTGATTTTGAACCCCATGAAAAATCCGAAGTGAATTTCTCCTACAGTACAGATCAATTAGCAGCCTTCCACAACACTTATTTCACGGGCCACATGAGTGTGGCCTTTCCTCCAAGCCTTTGTCACCTAGAGTGCAAAATCATTTCCCACCAAGATAGCATAGGCACACAGAATCAAAAGACCAGGAAAGTCTGATCTATGTCTATAATCCACTCCTATCCTTTGGGAATAACTAGATTCTTGTTTTCTATGATTTGTAGCTTCTCCTTCAATCCTGTAAATCTCAAACATGGTATATGACTTTCAGATATGCCTCTCATGCTTTGCATCATATTCAGAACCAGAGCTGGGTCTTAAATCTGTACCAGGACTGATGTGTCATTGACTTGGTTTCTAGACAGTACCCTATTGCTGAAAAATCTATTTTTTAACCAGGTTTGAGAAAACCTGTTCCTGGAGAAAGTACAGGAACAGAAAACTTACAATTTTTCCCTAGAGCATCAGTTTTTCACGGCCTCCTGTAATGAGACTATTTATGGCTAGATCCCAATCAAAGGTTATGCCTTTTTTAACATGACCTTTGAAATTGTATCAGTTTGAGCTTATTACTACATTCTGTAAAATAAAAATGCTGAGAAGCTTGTGCCACTGCACTATGAGAAAAAGAAGTAAATCTATTAAATGGCATCAATAAATTACACATTTTGAGGATAAATATTTTGTCTAATCAGTAAATGTTTAACAATACTCACTTGAAAAATAGCAATATTTACAACTTGATCTCAAGGAGTTATTTACAATTCTGCAGATAATTCCTCCCCCATTAAAGGATTAAAGTGAAAAGGGTGGTTGGGAACACTGACACCTATGCCACAGTGTGTAGGTACTCACACCTGTGACTGTAATACATGTGTTGAGCAAAGTGACCAACGTCTGTCCAGTGCTTTGCTTTCTCTTCTCCTTCCTGTGAGATACAATATCCAAAGTATAACACTGTTGGAAGTAATCTGTGCTGAACATTGCATTAAATAGTACACTGAATTAAGTATGGACAATTTCATGTTAAATATGCCTTGCACCTTAACCAGACAAAGGCAATATTTTATTATTACTTTTTCATTCCCGTTTGAGTTTATGTTGAGACCTGACTATAGCTATGCTGTGAGAATGCTGTAAACCACCAAGAGATCCAAGTATGATTCAGACAACATCAGAGCCAGTCCAGAGAGTGGAATGACATACACTGAATTTATTTATTAGATTATATGGACTTGCATATATTATGTTCTTTTAGCAGAGGAAGCATTAGAAGAAAGTAAATGAGCCAACAAAATCCACTAAATTCAGTTGACAGTAACTAGGAAGACCTTCCAGATTAGGCTGAAGAACTCTCTGAAACTCTGCAGGAGAGAGAAGCTCCCAGAAATTCGTAAGCAAAAATGAGACAAGGGATATAATCATGGGTGGTGCAAATGAATTCCTCATGAGGCTTTTGCTGGTATTCTCTAATAAGCAACTACATTCTTTAAAATTAACTATGATTATCAGAAAAAACACTTTCAAATCATGCATTATAAATAAGCAAATGTATTGAGTAATCTATAGTTTGATTAAATCCCTTTCCACCTCTTCTCACAGGGGTCTCTAGGGTATCTTATGTGAATAGCAATAATTCCCAAAAGAAAAAAAGTATCCCTAACTTGTGAGGATGGATGAAAAAAGGCTCCATTTGATCTCTGTAGTATGCATCAATTATCATTGCTGCTGACAGCTTTGCACAGCTTCTCTCAAAAATTTTCTTCTTGTGACTTACAAAGTGACTAGAAACGTAATATCTCCATAAGAGTTAGAGGCCCTGCTGTGTAATATACTCAGTAAATCAGAAGATCCAGCTTTTAAAATATTCTTCCCAGATCCAAGTAATTCCCTATTAGCTGAAGATAGGACATCCAAAATGGATTTTAGGAGAAAATGGGTGAACAGGAGTGGTTACATAACATCACTGAATATAAATATCACTGCAGAATTCAACAGTTTGGCACACGCCTATATTAGGGAAGCTTTTTACATATTATCTACTCAGTGATACAGTATTTTCCAGAAAATTCACAATTATGTCATAAATGGTTTTAGTAATGGATTTACATTCTGGACTTTGGTAGATCTGTATCAGGGCTGCAAGCTGCAACTAGATGAGAAGTAAGTGGAATTACTAACTTCATTAACTGGCTGTTGGCAGTTCTAATTAGATCTACAGATCTAATTCTAATCCCAGCTATAGGGAAACAATATGTCATACATATCCTATAAAAATAATTTATGTTACCTTTTGTCAGGAAACACCAGAGTCAAAACAGAAGACCTGGGAGTATTTATTGGGGTCTATATCTCAGAACTTCTTAAATATTACTTAAAGGTGTTGGGCCATATAGAAGTTTGAAGAAGGTGTATCTCTTTTGATGTCCAAGAAAATGCACTGTTTCATTCCCTTGAAGATGTCAGTTACTCCATACATTACTAATTAAAAATGCAAAACACTTTATCAGAATATATGAATCTACCAATACCATGAATCACATTAAGGGACTACAAGTGCTGCATTCCTCCCTTGACTCTTACAAAGATAGAAGAGCTCATGCATGTTCAGAAAGTACGCTCCCATTACAGAGAGTAAATTTGGAGCAACTCCACTGCTCCAAACAATGTTTTGATCCTTTATTTTAAGCATGAACTGGATGTAAGAAGTAGTAAGTCGTGCTGGACCAGGAAATGAAGCCATCCTGTCAAAGAATACAATTAAAAAGAGGAGATTTCAAGGATTAATTAGGGCTGGATGGTCAGAAAAATGTAATGTTTCATGGAAAATAAATCCTTAACATTACTAGTACCCCAATAGTGTGCAGTCAGAACATGGATATATATTTCAGATTAATTCCTTTCTCAATTTAATAATTTTTCATCTAAAAGATACTAAATCAGATAAGGAGAAGCTTTGATAGAAGTTACTGGTAGGTAAATCTAATTGAACAGTAAGAAAAAGAGTATAATGGAACAAATAATTTTCCTTTGTAACAAAGAAAAAAGAAATAGAATTGAATGTGTTCCCTTCTTTTCAGTACAAAGAATAATCAGATCACACTGCAGTATTGAAAACAACCGTATTAAAACAGATATCTGATTTCACTGGAATAACAGATGCTTGGCTAATTCAAGATATCAACAAGGATGTGAAAACAGTGGGACATAAAGTCACCCCATGATGTGTCAAAGCTGAGGAAATTTCAAAAGATGCAATTCACTGAGTCACCGGCTTAATTGTGTGAGCTGCTGCTACTTTCAAACTTTGTGTTAAAAACATTAGTTTATCGCTGTGTCCTACTCTACACCCACTGCAACAGAAGCAGTGACACTGTCACTCTTTGGTGTTCCTAGTGTCTTCATTACTGCAGTCTTTGAATGCCTAAAATTTCCGGAATTTTATCCAGACAGAAGAAAAGTCCTTTTTTATTACTTACCTTGTCCCCTTTACCTTTCCTGACTATTGTGGACCTGATTTGGGAAAGGTTTCTTGTGTATGTATTTATTTCATGTTATTATTCTTGCTATCACTATGTACTGTGTGGTAGCTTTACTTTTCAAATAAAGAAACAGAAGTACAGAAAAGCAATATGTCGACATGCAGATTCGACGTGAGGGGTAGAGGAAAGATTTTTTTATTCCTTTCCTTGTTTCTTCTTTAATTAGCTGAGTTATTTTGCTAATGGGATGGTAACATTATAAATGCTAAATATTTGTTTAAAAATTCATTTTACAAATGAGCAGTGGGAAGATGATGAAACACAAATACAAGGGTAGGTAAAGCAATGTGAATTTTCCCTTAACCTTCTGCATTCAGAAGTCTAAATGTCCCTATCTCGACAGAGATTTCTATTCAGCATGGCATGATGAATTGCAGCATGTAGCACAAAGCCTTTTTTTCTGGTCCACTGCAGAGAGGATCTGTACAAAATAGGAGTTTGAAATGCTCAAAACCACTTTTCAAGAAAGGATTTAGAGGTGGCATATTGCAGAGCACACATGGTGTACGAGACTTTGGGCATGTTTAGCCAGGATACACAGGTAAAGATGTGGGGAAGCACCACGAAAATCCAAGCAAGGCCACAGTGCTGTGCAGTATAATAACATGTTTATAGCTTTTGCACAATAATGCATGCAAAACTAAACTGGAAATTGCTTTTAAGAAAATCTACAGATGTGAGGCTAACATGCATATTGCAGGCTGAACACTGAGTTCCTCTTCCAATCTCTTTATTCCAGCAGCTACTCATTTTTGTGCTTGTATTCAGAAAACACTTCATTAAATAAATATGGACAAAGAAGCAACAAGATTTGGATATGCAAAGAGCAATCAAAGGTTTCGCACTGTAGCCATAGTATTGACTAGAATATGATTACAGAAGAAACAGAGGGAAGTGGAAAAACATCACAGGCTAGATAATATCACAGTTCATCTTCTTTGAAGACTCATGGCAAAAAGTTAACCAGAGCCTGCAGCAAGTTCCCTGCTAGGCATCACACCCAGTTCCTGTGCATGACTGCTCCCATCACAGGAATAAAATAGCAGGAAAGAAATAGATTTTGTAAACCCCTGCTTCAACTAATCCTCTAGAGTGCCTCAGCCTCTGTCCCAAATCCACTTTCAAGTATGTGTAAAGAGCAGAAACAGCTAGAAGAGCTTCTCTTTCATGTATCCAGGGAAATCAGAGAGAAAGAGAATTTAGGATGTTTTGGCAAAACAGGCCAAAACCTATAATGGGTATAAAACATGTGAAAGGCATAAAGACAACAATCCTGTTCACAATCTAGGTGAGACTGTCTGATGAATAGGCCAAGGACATACACAAGAATAAAAAATATTTACAGTCGGGGGAGGAGGAAAAGACACAGTTCCTAGGTCCCTTCAAATCCATTTCAAGCATGATCACAATTTGGTACCTTTGGTGGGAGGCATGATCAAATTCCATTAATTCCAAATTCTTGATCCTTACAAATTAATACTTCCTCCCTTGTCAACCACGGTACAAGCCTCATGTATGACATGTAAATGCATGTGATCTATAGCCCTTAACACTCTCTGACATTCTGCACCTCCAATTCCAAATCCTGGCCTACACCCTTCTTCCTCTAACTAAACTCTGGTAAGATAAATGTCTTATTTCTATTTTCTCATTATTTCTTAAAGCTGTTACCAACCTCTCAACCTTTACTTGATGAATATAGCTGTCAAAAAACTGGGCATGAAGCCAGGAATTAAGTTTTCATACATTTTTTATATTAGTGATGCTGTTGTTATCTCTTTTCAATTGCAGTTCACAATTGTTAAGGTCATTATGAGCTGTTTAAACAAATCAGCATTTGAAGACACATTTTGAAATAGCAGAAATAAATAATGTTTCATTTGCCACCCATCCAATCTCATACATCAGCTTATATGTACACCATAGACAAATTAGATTACCCTTTGAGATGAGAAAAATCTACCTTTGTATCTAATATGAAGGTGTGCAAGCACTGCTCTGCTGAAAGGGTGCTGCTTTGTAAAATAATCATAATTATAATAATACTAATACCACCACATGATACTTACAAATTTTGGAAGCAAAACAAACATATGAAGCATAGCAGAAGGAGTTTTGGTTGAGAGAATTTTGGTTCAAAGAGCTGGTCTTTCCTTATACTTTACAATAATAGAGGAAAACTGAGAAATAGTTAAAGAATCAGATAAAATAAAGGTGAATTGGTCCATAGGACTCGGAGCCATGAAATAAATGGAAACATGAGAAAGAAATTAAATTGATGGGATAAAAATAACACGCATACAGAGCTAGTTTAAAAGTCTATTTACTGCCATACCATGTCTGCAAGTGAAAACAGAACTGAAGACAAGGGTAAAGTGTGCAAGAAGCAAATTTTTTGCTAATGTGTCCTGGTATACCTCCTAGTTTGCAAATATCTGAAATTAATATCTTCAAACACTTGTAGATATAAACAAAACAGCATCCAGAGACTAATGAATGAATCTGCTGTTCATTTCTCTAGTTGAAAAAGGGAAGATGTGCACAGAAGGGAAGATGTGCTTCCGGGACAAAATGCATGTTTTAGGGCTTGCAAGGAAACTCAAAAAATGGAAATGAAATACAAAAAAATCTAGCAATTCAAGAGCTAAGTAAAAAGAAGAAATAAATTATGAAATCAATACAGAAATGGCAAGCAGGAATACCGTCTTCTTATAAAACATTGCATGGAGAAGTGGAGCAGAGCTCAGTAACTATTAAGTATAAGCATTAAAGTGCATATTTCTTTTGATAAACACTGCATAAAGCTGATATCTTCTCTGTCAATAGATTCGAAATTATTCTCTGTTCTGACTATACAATACAGGCACTTGGAGGTGGTGCATAGAAAATCCATGAGTTTTGCATGCTTTATCTGGTCAAATGTGAAGTCAGTTCCAAGCTGAAGTGGAGTTATAAACAGAAGAAAAGCCTTGGATGTTGACTTGGGTTTGGTTTACAATGCTGAGACTGTCTGGAGCCACTCCAGCCAATCTGTGAGACTGCACATGTTCTGAAATCATAATCTGAGTGAATTGAACGTTGGTGGATTAAGGAGGGCTTTTGGAAACATGAGGGGAGTTTCCTCTTCTGATATTACACATTCCTAATATAAACACTCATCTATGTGCTTACAACTCTTGGTGTATCATATATGTCCATTTCTAAAGCTGTGCACCCCATTTATCCTAAATATATACTGCAAAATGAATTAATATTATAAAGTATATTCTGAAGGTACCTAACTCTTTCTATTGATAAGTTATAGAGATCAAAATATCAGTTCAGAATAAATATGTAATTCTTATGTGGCTGAAGGTAGATGAGATGAATTGCCCTTTTGTAAGTTGTGTTATAAAAGGTAACAGTAACTCAGCTTTACTCAAAGATATGAGGTTTAATTCCAGAATTATCTGGGAAAAAAAACCCAACATTATTATTTACTTAAATATATTTCACTGGGGAAAAAACTTCAGAAAAACAAATAATTCGTGCTTATGTTTAGTACACTTATCATTTTTCTGTGAAGAAAGAAACCGCTTATTCTGAAAAAAGATAACATATCATAATAACTATGACAGAAAGCTATTATAATATCACTGTGTGTTTGACAAAAACCCAGAAGTATTTCTAGGGACATGGATTATTTCACTCTTCATTAAACTATTACTGCTGCTAAGTAAAGCATATTCCTATGATATAATCTGGAGTACAGCACCAAGTTGGTGCAACTTTGTCCTGCCACTTCCTTCCTGTAGCAAATGGCTCCATACTGATCCCCTGAGTCCAATGGATCCGATTTGTTCCAGTGCAGGCAAAAAAGGAAAAGGGGAGAAACAGCAAATACAGGAGATGGTGCAGAGATGAGTGTGACATCATAGCAGTACAGTTCTTGGGTCACTTTGCTGCTGTGTCTCATCACTATACCATACTTTATATAAGGATGTATGGGGAGAAGTATGTAAAAGAAAATAGCAAATTGTAAAGAACTCAGTCCTACTGACAGGAAAATACGTAAAAGCAGTGGAGAAGATTATTTTCCATAGAACGATGACCTCCATAAACCTGCAATTGGAAAAGCATTAAGGATCTGCCAATAGACAAAGTTTGACAAGTATTACATTTGATAGATTGCATCTATCACTCCAGGGCTGGCATGGCTGTTCATGGCTGCTGGGACAGCAGAAGAGGGACATTCCACTGGCTAAGTGTTGAGATTAAAGTCCACAAGTTCCAGGAACCAGGAACCATTCTGTGACGATCTACTTGGGTCAAGGGCACTCACTGTTTCTGACCCTCAAGGCAGAATGGTGAGCACCTCTCTTAGAGTGCAGCTTCAGCTGGGATCTGCACAAACAGAAAGGGGAGCAGGCAGCAATAATGAAAAAGGGACAATGATACAGGAAACTGGAAACATGCAACAGCAAGGAACAGAAGGAGGAAGACACTTTCCCAGAGGCACCTTTGTAGAACCACATCAATGCTCTGCAGACTGAAGAGGAAAGGCCCATCACATCAAAAGAGGTGCTGGAGCTGAGTAAGGCAGCCCCATCAGCTCCCTGAAGAGCAACCAATATAACTGAGAAAAGGGATGGGTGACAGCAGTGGGCAACTCTCCCCTCAGGGGTGTGGAGGAAACCACCGGTTGCACAATGGCTTGGGGAGAACAGCCATGATGTGCTGGAAACCTTGTGTGGGCAGAACAAAGTGTAAAAGCTGTGAGAGTGTCTGACTCAGGCTGAGGGCCTGGCACAGGTGCTGGGAAAGTAGCATCTTCTGGGAAAGTACCATCTTCAGGTTCCAGTGGGAAAGAAACAAAGGAGGGACAAAAAGGAATGAAAGGAATGGAGAAGATTAGATAGCAGGAGTCTGTGTAGAACAGATGTTCATTAGTAGTGAGGCCCTGTTTGGGATAGACATGTAAACGAAGCCTTCTGATACTTAACCAATGACCTTGTAACTTTCAGCATAATCAATTGTAACACTATCTAGCCAGTAGCAATCTGAATAAACACGGAAGCTTGCTCATAACTCGTATTGGGTTGTGTATGCTTTCCCTCACCGTCGGCACCCACCTTTTGACCTGACATGACCAAATGGATGTACTCTAGTAGTTGTGGTCAACTTCTCAGTGTCAAAGTGGGGACCAGCAATGGGTGGAGTTTCTCAGGGATCAGTATTGGGAGTGGCACCATTTAACATCTTTGTTGGTGACGTGAATAATGGAATTGAGTGTACCCTCAGCAAGTTGCTGGTGACACGGATCTGTGTGGTGTGGTTGACATGCTGGAGGGAAGGGATTTCATCCAGAGGGACGTTGACAGGCTGGAGAGGTGGGTCTGTGTGAACCTCATGAAGTTCAACAAGGCCAAGTGCAAGGTCCTGCACCTGGGTTGGGCCAATCCCCAGCACAAATACAGGCTGGGCAGAGTGTGCCCTGACAGCAGACAGCAGACCTGAGGAGAAGGACTTAGGGGCTTTGGTTGACAAGAAGCTCAACACAACCCAGCAATGTACACTTTCAGGTCAGAAAGCCAGATGCATCCAGGGCTGTATCAAAAGGACTGTGGCCAACAGGTCGAAGGACATGATTCTCCAACCCTATTCTGCTCTCATGAGACCCCACCTGGAGTGCTGTGTGCAGCTCTGGTGCTCACAGCTAAGGAACTGCCTGGACCTGCTGTAGTCCATCCAGAGGAGTGCAACAAAGATGATCAGAGGGCTGGGGCACATCTCCTATGAAGACAGGCTGAGAGAGCTTGAGTTGTTCAGTCTGGAGAAGAAGAGGCTCCAGGGAGACCTTGCAGCACCTTCTGGTACTTGAAGTGGGGCTACAAGGAAGCTGGAGAGGGACTTTTCACAATGCTCTGTAGTCACAGGGCAAGGGGTTATGCCTTTAAGCTGAAAAAGGGTAAATTTACATTAGATATTAGGAAGATATTCTTTACTGGGAGGGTGCTGAGACACTGGAACAGGTTGCCTAGAGAAGTTGTGGATACCCCATCCACGGGTGTTTTCAAAGTCAGGCTGGACAGACCGTTAAGCAACCTGACCTAGTGAGTGGCATCCCTGCCCACTGCAGGGGAACTGGAAATAGATCATCTTTAAGGTTTCTTCCAACACAAACCATTCTATGAGTCTATGATTCTATGGTATATAGAATATGATGAAGAGTTATAAACAGATTACATGACTAGAAGTAGAACTAGGTGTTTGGAGGAAAATATTATTACAAGGAAAAAGATCCTGTTTGTGTTCAGGTCTAAGCACTTAGTAAAGCATTGTCTGGTCTGATTCAAAGCTTTGAGAACTTAGTGGTGATGAATCCTAAGGATTAGGGAGGCTTTCTTAGCCTGAAACACTGCAGCAGAGTAACTAAGTAAATGTAATTTTGACCTAGTTGTAAGAATGTGTACATCTAATAGAGAGTTACTCACAGCAGTTAATGCTACACTTTTACCCAGTGAGCTGAAACTAACCCTTTCCAGTCGATGCAAACATAGTTTTAAAGTGGTTTGATTGTCCAAGGATATGCACTGTGTAACCCAATTGCCTTAGTCACACTAGGACAACTTGTATAATAAAGCCAGTGAGTGGATGTGCCTCCAGACCAACCTTGCTTTACCTCAGGGGTGGAAACATCATCATGTTTCAGTGAGCAGCCACCTGCCTGTAATTCTGTCAACTTTTAGAAAGAAGGCTGAAAAAGAGATTAAACCTCAGTGAGCCAGGAAATAATTTCAGATTTATTTAATTAGCTGGAATCAGGAGCTTTTGAAATGTGTTTTTCATGAGAGGAACCCTGCCTCCAGCTGTCTGTCTTCTCTAAAGCCCACAGCTGTTCTCTGCTTGATTTTCCAGTGCCCACAGGTCTCCCCCACAATCTCAGCTGGCCTGTGGGTCTTCTAGGCCTAAGATTGGCATGGGAGAATCCCTTTATGCTTCTTCAGTCTCTTGAAATCTTGCACAAACATAAAAATTTGCAATTTTTTTTAGGATACATGGCCTTAAGTTAGACTGAAGCAGACTTGGCAGAATATATTGTTTATACTTGAATTCATTTTATCTAGTTTAAACTTCATATAACCAACAAAATTGCTAAATTACTGCATTTTTTTATCTGATTGGCTTGATTATCCAGCCTCACCATTAGAAGGCAGCAATGGCTTTCTGGAAACAATTAAGTTGTATTGTCTTGACGCCTATGGAAGTGAGGAAAAGGTTCTAGCCCATTCCAGATGCTTTCTAAGATACTCTTTCCTACATATGCCAAAGTCAATGACAAGGAACGAGGACAATTTTCCACCCATACAAAACATTTGTGCTGTCAAGGACAGAGATGATGAAGTTCACAATGGCACCAGGGCTTCACAGAAAGACACAAACATGAAGAAGGGCAGAAGTATCAGCATTTTTCTATCACTATCAGCCTCTAACCTATTCCCTTATGTGGCCATCTCTTTGCTGACCAACCAATGCCAGTCAAAACATTTCTGGTAGAGCCCAAGCCCAAACTGAGAATTATTGTAGCACTGCCAGCATCCCTGACAATCACTTCGATATCTACCAAATGTCTTCAAGCATCCTTCTCTCTAGGTTCACACGGTCTCTCTGCCTCTGCAGGCAGCCAGAGTATGGTCCAAGCAAGGACAATTTTTCTCCTATAGTACCACTCTCTGCTATCCACCACTGTAGGAAGAAATTCGGGGGTGCCTGCCCGTGGATACCTCTGCGGACAGTTTGAATCAGATCTCCCTGCAGTTCAGTCTCGGAGCATGCCAGTTTATTGAGGAAGAGGGGTGGAGAGAAGGGACCCTGCCACGAGGCCGCCAGGCGCAGCTCCGTGGCAGAGCAGGGGGATCGGGGGAGTTACAGAGGGAAGTAAAAAGAAAAAGACCAAGATACAATGTGTTGCTTCCAATAACATAAAACAGGTTCCCTGATGAATATTCTAATTCCCACTAACCAATCTAGTACAAGATGCAAATTCTACATCATTTGCATATAGCCTATGAGAGTCCTTGTATTACCATACGTTGTTACATATTAAACTCTTAAAAACTGGTTTTTCAGCTTCCTGCTGGGTTGATGAGATTTGGGAGTTTCTGTGTCCACCCAAGTGCAGGCTATTGTCTACTCCTAGAGGGGCCATTGAAACTAACAAAGGCTGATAAGCCTTGCCCTCTGGCTATTTCAGTGACTGGGGTTGGACAAGCCTGGGCAAGTCAAAACTTGTCCTTAGTTCAATCTCTCCCATTGTTTTAATATTCTCAGCACCTTTTGCCAGGTAATAATTTCTATGAGATTTTCCTATTTCTTCCTACCCAACACACCACTGCTGGAATATCAGAGGAGCCATCCACTGTCGAGCCTCTTTTGCTGTTCAGCAAGATCATTGTTGAAATTATAATGAGATTGGGGGAGTGGGGGGTTGGTTTCAAGGACAACTGCACTGGTCAACATCAAGAGGGGAGAAAAATGACTGTCATCAGCATGCAAAGCCTGCCAGTCAGGTTTTCATACCAGTGAAACATAATCAAGTTTTTAAGGCAGAACCACAAAGCAAGCTCAGCACTTTTGCCATTACTGGAGTTACTGATAACAATTACTCTCCTGTGGCAGGGACAGGGGTCTTCTCTCCCTCTTGATTTTGACCTTTGTTAATCTTTTGGCATTGATGCAGCAATTGCTGCTTAAACCCATTACAGGCATGGAGATGGAGCTATCATCAATCACTGCTTTTTGAAGGCCCAGGATCCTGTTGTGCTGTACACTGCATGAACACCAAACAAAAGGCTCACCCAAAACAAATGCTCTTTTCTTGTTCAATAATGGAGGTGGAATCAGCTTCCTGGGAATCAGGAAGATAGATGTTAAATCTAAAGGTACATAATTTCTGATTCTACAATGACCTTCCAACATCTGTTCTGTTGTCTATTCACAGCTCATACAACTTGTGTAACTGCATGGGGTGAGCACAGGCTTTTTTTAAATAGTCACTTAGTAGTCAAGCAGTGGTCAATGAAGCAGGCAAACAACAGTTTCCTTATATCTACTCCATGCAGTAAAAACAGGCCAGAAACATTTTTCTTTGTTTTAAGTACAGATTAGGTGCTTTTATTAAAAAGGTACATTCTCTAGTATGACCTGTAGCAAACTGCTGCTGTACAGGGTACAAGCAAAAGCTGTCACAAAGGTGCAAAACAGGTGCTGGAGTTATTATATGAGCCACAGGTAAAGAACACACAGTTAAACATGTGGAAGCTGGGTGAGAACAGCTGAATGGGCTTCCTAAAAGTGTAGGACAAAAGGTCAGGTGCCAAGAGAAGTCAAATATCTCTTTTCATCTGGGCCATTTAGAGGTAGGACCCTGCTTATTATTATATATAGAGGGAAATGCATTTTATGTATTTTAAAATCTCCATGAAAGATGATTTCCCTACAAATGAACATAAAAAAACCTCCATGTCCAAAAGACAGGTGGTTTTAACTAATGATACCTGTTAAGTTTTTGGGGTTTTTTAGAGAACTGTAAAAGTTTCAAGTGTCTGTTGTCCTCAAAATCCCAAGAAAATGGAGAGGCAGAAATCCCAAGGTTCAGGTTGTGTCCTGAATTGGCTGGAAATGAGGGGACTCGGTTGTGTCTGTGCTAATAAATCCAACACTGGCATTTAACTCCTGCAGCAAGGGCTAAGGCTGGCAATGTGAGAAAGTTCACACGCAGACCTCTGCAGGAAGTCTCAGCCCCTGCACTAAGCTTGCAGGAAGAAAACAAATTTATAAAAGCTTCTTGGAGAGTGAAGAATGAGCCATTTATTCATTGAATTTTTGGGAGGCATCCAGGAAGACTGAATAAATGTATGGCATAGTAAAAACAGAGTTTTCATGGGATACTTGAAACCAGAGAGTCATGAGAGGCAATCTGGGACAGGAAACATAGCAACTGACTATCTGGTTATTAATAAGGAGATCTGGCAGTTTCTGACAGCAGTTTTACAGACATTCAGCACTTCAAAGGACCTACGAAGTTAAAAATCTTCAGCCCCTTTATGTCTGTCAAACATGAACATGACTCAGCTGTCACAGAGGGACGCAGGTGCCCAGAGCTGAACAAAGGAAGAGACGATGATAAGAATTTCTCAGCAAAACTGTAATAAGTGACCCCTTTCATGCCTTCCTTCAAAGGCTCTGTCCAGCACACTCCCCCACGAGGCCAGTGCTAAATCCCTAGAGCTCAGAGTGTCAATGCCCAGCTGTTCTGCACATGGCTTTGGTACTAAATGTCTGATACAAAAGCATTATGGAAAGTTTCTGTCTTGCTCCCTCAGCTTTCACATTCTCCATGCTGCCTACATGAAAATGCCTCTGACACTCCCAGGAAAGTTAGTTTTCTCTCGACAGCTTTATAATTAAATCAGTATTGTAAACTTCCCAACAGAGGGACACTGGCAAAATTGTCCAATTTGCTATGAGAACTGCAACTTCAATTTGCAGTTTTTGTAACTACAGACCTCAGTTCAATTCTAATACAAGAATCTATTAAAATATCCAAAGGCAAAAGAACTACTCTGGGAGGAGAGGTCTCCCAAACTACCTGTAGGCAGTGACAGCTCAATAATATTTGATTCATCCCCTAAAGCATATTTGTCAAGAAGAAATATCTCTGATGATGTTTCCCAGAGAACTGGACATGAGGGATGACCTTCATAAATAAAGGCAGTCAGACTCATAGCAGGTGCAATGTATCCATGTATTATGGCTCTGTCTGTCTCTTTCTCTTAAAAGAGTACAGAAGAAGAATGAGAAGAACATTCTATTTGATGTGGTGGTGACTTTGAAACTTCAACCTTTTTTGCTGATTTTGAATTTGCATCAGGAGCACCAAAAAGTCTAAATTAAATCTTTTCATGTTTCTCACTCCTTTTTATAAACCAGATATAAGATACAGCAACTGAAAAAGGTCTGCAAAAATTAGACCAGTATGCTAAAGGCAATCAATCCATGTAATATGGCAGAAACATCTAAGACTGTAAAAACAACTTGGGGCTGTATTCCATCCCTCCAGTCCATAGAGTTAGAAACTGTTCAACTCTCAGCATGATTTAGAGAAACTTTTAAAACTCTGACATCCAGTAATAATCACAGCCACTGAAATTCGTCCTGACCAGCAGGACCATTGATGCTCTGCGGTACCTCTGTCTATAGAGTGCTTCCAGCACATCCCCTCCCCTGCAGCATCTAGGAAGGACGAAGACAGTCAGTCACCTTAGCTCCTCACTGACCTTAGATGTCATGGAAGAAGGGAAATCCTCAATTCTCCATTTAGGAAATACAAAAAGCAAGAAGTGCAGGACAAGGTGTAGTTGAGACACAGCTTATATACAACCAGTATCAGAATAGAGAGAAATTACTCGGTGGTGTTAATATGCAGCCAAAAACAGTTTATCTCATCAAATGAGGCAGTACAAAGTCAAGGCTTTCATGTCTGAAAACTCAGGTTATCCAGATTCTCCAGAAAGCCATTAGATCTTCTCCATTTCCTACTTTTCAGACCAAACACTTCAGTTGTAGGCATTAAATCAATGTGTCCAGAATCTATCCCTGGTAATCCTTCATCATATTTCATTTTCAGGATAGCTTTTTTTCCCCCCTTTTTTTTACAAGACACACTGAGTAAGAGAAACTTTGTCAATAATAATACACAATACAAGAAACAATTCATGCTTCTCTCTGTCAGGCATATGTGGACAGAAATATTAATTCTATAAATAGATCAGTTTTTTGTGGCATATTTCCCGGACTGAAGCACGGTCCAGATACAACAAACAACAAAGCCCTGTTTGCTGTCAAACCACCTCATTGGTTTTGCCCTCAAAATTCCTTCATCCCTCAGTTGACACTAACCATTTTTGAACACTCATGTGCACCATGATTATACTGTAACCATGTGGTTACAAAGGATGGCGTTTTTTAAAAGTCTTTACTGGGGTCTTAGGAATCTTGCTGTCTCTCTCCATTGTCAAGAGCAAAAGACAGACAGATATACAGGATGGTGCTTTAACCCTTCCAAGAAGGGGACAAAATTCTGTTGCCTGGATATAAAACTATCCAAAAGACCTTGCACACAGAGAGATTATGAGTCATTCTGCGCTACCACGGAAAGAATAAGAAAAGAAGGACCTTCGGCCCTGCAAATGTATGTTCTGGGTATGGTTCTACTCATCCATTGTTTCATCTACAACCACAAGGTTTATTAAATTCACAGAGGATCATGACCTTTGAGTGTCAGGGCATGAACAGTAGATACCTTGAAGGACAGATTTCTTCATAACTTAAAAATACGAAAAAAAATCAAGACAATCAAACAGAAAATGCAGGTAGCTAGAAATTATCAACTAGACTTAGTGGAAAGGATTGTGAGATGATATATTAGATGACACCTTGAGATCTTTTCTGTTTTTCTATGCATTGTTGTCTGGAGAAGTCTGTCTCTACTTAATGGTTAAAAACTACATCTATGTAAAATATTTAGTATCTTAATATCAGCACTTTATACATATAACATTAAGAGAAAGAGAGAAATAAGAAATAAGTCACTGTGTATTCTCTATCAATAAACTCTTCTTGTCACATGCCTGATCACTTTTATTAAAAGAAGATCCTCAGTTTAGTACACCAGACATTCAAGGGCATGTTGTTTCTTACCTTAATGCAGAGTAAAGAACAGCAGATAGGACAAATATTTCAGTATTGTCCCTATTCTTTCTTGAGCTAAATTAATTTCAGAATCTGCACTTGAAACATAGGACTTATCTTGGTATCTGATAGCTACAAAGTGCCTCACACAAAACACCGCAAATACAGAAGACCTGGGATAATTGTTACAATCCATGCCAGGAAGAGGAAGGATCGTATTGCACCCAGGAAAGAGAGGGTCTAAGTAAACCTGCAAAGGACTTGAACTCTCCCAGGAATAAACAGTGCTGCACTGGCTGTGATCATACTAAATTTCAATACAAGATTCAGGTGACGGAACAAGAAAAAAGAGTGCAATATTTATAGAAAATATTTCTTTGGTAAGTCATAACCAGTACATAAAATCACAAGATGATTTGCAAAAGTGATAGATTGTTCCTAAAGACAGATTAACAGAAAAAAAAAAAGAAAGAAAAAATAAAAACTGTATCATATGTTGTCCTCAGCCTTTCTCTCCACAGTGCTAAGCACTATTTAGCTGTACTTAGTCAGAGTTCTGTTTCCTGCACTTCAGCCCTCCAACATGTGCCAAACAATCAGAGGGAGCTTCTCCGCACTCACTGGGTCCCTTCTGACAAACTCTCAAGTTAATCTAAAAGTGAAGCTCTGGAAAAATATCTTATTATGCAGCAGCAGTCAGCTTTTTGTCTTAGGAGATTTTTCTCTAAATAGCCAAACATCTATTTTAATGGCTGTAAGTCACTAGTTTTTTTCTTCTAACTGACTTCTTCTAACTGACTTTCTCCTAAATCAGAATGAAGACTAATGACGATTTAAATGCCAGGAACAGTCTGAGAGGCTAAATTAAGTTCATGCCTTAATCCAAATGCAAGAAAAGTTTTGTGATTTCAGATGAAACTCATGGGTTGCATGCATATAAGTCCCGGGAAATATCACAGATTCCAGTTAATACCTACTGCCAAATTTTGCACTGATTTACACCATCTGGCACCATATTAGAGTCACTCACTAAAATCTGTGGAAGATTTGGCTCATTACACAATTTCATTTATTTGGTATCATATACTGCAAAGGAACAGAAAAAGCTCCACATAGTAGAAACCTCTAATCCATTCTCATAACAGCAAAGCTTAAACACTTTCTTTCATTTGCGCTGACAGAATTGTCATTATACAGGCAATAATTTAAAATTATTTGTTTCACCCACTTTATCTTTTGAATTGACTGTTTTCATTTACACCTTAAACATTTAAGAACTTCTTAGTTGCCACTTTATTTTTCTAGTCTGTGCCACTATTGTCAGATGGATGTGGGTTGTGCTATATAAAAGAGGTGTTAGAGACTTTGTCCTTATTTTTGATGTGAACACACTGTTGAGTTTTCATTGCTGAAAAACTCTTTGAAACATTGTGGTGATTCATAGTAGTAGACATTCATTGCAAAAATTTTTGTCCTTTCGTGCCAACGAACTTGCAGTGATAATGGAAGATACCAGGTGCTGCTGTTGGGATGGTTGTTTTGAGATATGCGATTCAGTTTAACTTGGTACTTTATGTAGTTGTTGTTTTGAGATATGTGATTCACTTTAACTGGGTACTTTATCCACTGGTATCCTACTCTTTTACTGCTCTGCTATTGTCCCTCCAGCAGCATCCTCCAAAACTATTTTGTCAACTGCAGAAATCAAGCTGTCCATTTCAATTCTCCCCAAGAATGCAGGGCAAATAAGCACCGATCTCTTTTCCTCCTGCTGTCTTTCCAGAAGAGTGTGAATATGTAGCACTTTCTGTTAATGCACTGAATCGTTATCTTGTGTGTAATTTCAACATTATGTTGTCAGTTCTGAACGTTAATGTTGGTCCTGAGCCAAGACCAACAGTTTCAGATTTTTAAAAGATTTTGAACTTTTCAACTATGGTGAACTCCATCTTCTTTTTTCTACATTCTGGTGGGATTGTATACCATGGTGAGTAATATTTAGACCACCTACAAAGGTCTCTAAAATCAAGATTGTTAAGAGTGGTTCAGCCCCTTCTCTTCAGAATCACCAGATTCTGTCTTCACACAGAAACAAAACAGTCAAAGGTAGATTCAATATCCAAATCTCCTACTGCAAGTTTCATTTGGTCTGTAGTTACCAATTCCCCCTGAATACACAGTCAAGCAGTGTCAGAGCATAGAAGATCAACAGAAGATGGCCTGGACCACATGCAGGTCTCATACATATAGATTGGGAGACACCTAGTCCAAAGCTAGATCTAGAGCTGATCGGAACATGGAAAATGGTGCAATTTGGTCTGATGGAGAGTCTAGACCAACACAATACACCTCTGAATAGTAAACCATAGCAAAGGGGCCATTCTTCTTCCCCATTTCACATGTCCAGGATCACAAGCTGATGCTAGAGGAAGGTAACCCAGTCATTTGAAGCAATATGTGACATTATTGGATACATATAATTGAATTTTTTTATACATGCAAAATATAAGCCAAAAGAGTCGGAGGTGACCGTTTCCTACAAGAATGGCGATTTCAGATAAGAAGAAGAATGTTTAACAGCCATTTTGCCTAGGCATTTCTAGATATAGAATTTCACTGAACATGCCTAGAAACAGAATGTGCATTCAAAGAAAAAAGAAAAATAATTCTAACTCAAAAAACCCCTCATTTTAGGTAAGTCTTCATAAAAGGTAAAAACTATACTTCAAAGAAGATCCATCCCTTACAGAAGATGATTGAAGGCCAAGGCTTGTGAATCCCTGCCAAATGGAGGTACTTCCATTTTGGGATACCCATCTTGAAAAGCTAGTACATCTCGTTTCAGAAACACTGCTAGTTCTACCAAAAGTAGTGATTTGGGTGACATAGCCATATCACCCTTCCCTTGGAAAGGGAACACTGTTTGGAACACTGATACTTTTGGCTTTATATTTTAGTTTGCGGTGACTATGAGTCAAGGCACAGTTAAGGCAAAGAATGGCAAACACAAATGAATAGTTTAATGAACTATAAAAAGGATATAAAACTCCATTTCTGTCATGGATCAGAACAGATGTCAGAAGGAAAACTGAAGGCTTTTACTTCCAATAGTTTCACTTATTCTGAAACCAGTATTCATGAGAGAAACCAATGAACATTGTGATGACAGGGGATGGTCATTCCGACTAGTCTTGGGAAATGTGAGATCAAAAATAATACAAAGGTTTTGTGGATGTTTAAATTCTGTAATGTCTTCCCATCCACTTAGTCCCATTAATACTCTTCTAGTCTCCAAGATTTCTGAGCCTGTCAGCTATCAGCCTGTGTGCTGTAAAAGACCTTCATTTGTATCCTTGGCTTTGGCACTGTACCCCATCTGCATCCCATTCCTGTGATGAACACCTGCACTGACATTCCTTCTCAGCAAATAGATTTTGTTACAAATGATCCCATTATTGATTTTGTAGTAAGTTGAGTAAATCCTAAGTCTCAAATATGGTATGGTGGTTATGTTTCACAGCTCTCAGTACCTTATTGGCATTCAAGTTGTGCTAGCCCCCACTAAAATCATTCTGTTGTGGCATGAAGCACAAATACATTTTACTGTTACGCTTGCTGCAGTGCTGCCAATTATTTTAGTGCTGCCATATGAGAAATAAATGAATACTTAGATGTTTGTTTCAGCAGCTGATTTTTAAGTAAAATCATTCTCTGCATTCTTTGCAGAATGTGCTTTGATCATGACAATGATCACGGAATCTAGCCAACTTCTTGAGGCAAGCCTGCCATTTATAGAGAGACACATCACAGATGCCTCTTCTTACTGTTTTTGAGCAAATGTGGTATATTGTTGCCTTTAATACATGAAAATTAGCAAATCCTGCAAAAGCGGATTGCAAAACAGACCTCAGCACATTTTAACCACTGCTGCCCTCTTTGTCAATAGTGACCATTAGAAATAGGAGCAGGGCTTTTTTAAAATCACACACTAAAAAAATTAAACATCCTTTCTCTTCCCCTCTCCTGCTTCCGCCAAATGATTTCTGCCTGGTTCTAAAGGGTGCTTGCATTTGAATGACAGACCTTCAGTCTGTCACATGCCACTAATTCATATGTTCAATAGTAATGCGGCTTGTCATATTACAGTTTCCTGATAAAAGGCTAAACAAGATTGACAGGTAAATCTAAGGAAATTTGGAGGTCAAAAGGTTAGTAAACCTCCCCATGTACCTATTGAATCTCAGAGATCAATCTAACATGTTATAAATCACTAAATAGAGTGAAATATCTCTTAGCTTCCCTAAATATGTGTAAGGACACAGCTGCCAGACGGACAATCCAATGTCCTCTTTTCCCTGCCTGTGGTGGAGGTGTTGGAACTAGATGATCTTTAAGGTCCCTTTCAATCCAAACTATCCTGTGTCTCCATGATTTGAGAGCACCTATTTCTTCCTGTTCCTGTAAGGGAGTCTGGGACCCAGAAAACATGCTGAATCAACCTGCTGGGCCAGACATCCTCTGCTGATGTGTGCCACCACCCCAAGATCGATGTCTGAGTGCTGACCCTGCTAACTGCGCTGCATGCATTCTGTCGCACAGAAAAGGACAATTGTGGGGGACTTGGCAACTTAACCCTTCAGCAACTGAACTCCTGAATCTCTACCCACACTTCCTGATTGAACAGGCATGGCATTTTAAGATTCCACTTACTCATGCACAGATAACTCAAAACCAAGGAGATTTTTATGTCAAGATGGTGGTTGGGAGGTAGGCAGGCAGCCAGAGGTAGAAGTAGCTTTGGAGCCTGAGGTATTTCCTCAGCAAATTACCACTCACAGAACAAGAGAAAGAAAAGGGTGCAGACCTGTCTTTAATAGGTTCATCTCATGAACAACATTTTGTGAAGATGCTCATAAATAATTTGTGCAGGTAATACAATTGAAAAAGCAGAGACTGGGGACAGAACTCATCCCTTCTCTTTTAGATATCTGCATTGCCTATATCCCAAATACTCATTCTGAGATCCCTGTATGACTAGTGGAAGAAAAGAGACTTTCCTTGGGAGTATTTCACCTGACAATGACATGGGTATTCAGGACTCAAACCTTTCTGAGAAAATCCCTTGGCCAATGGCATTTGATGACTGGCACAGTGCATGAAAAAGTTGTTTGGCACCAGACACAACAAAATCACACTCTGATTTGTGTCTGTTTCCTAACGGCA
The DNA here is from genome assembly GCA_013397895.1 of Origma solitaria. Classification (NCBI taxonomy): domain Eukaryota; kingdom Metazoa; phylum Chordata; class Aves; order Passeriformes; family Acanthizidae; genus Origma; species Origma solitaria. The sequence continues at coordinate 360,867 of VZRL01005953.1, forward strand.
GAAGGCACACTGGGCAGAAAGAAACCATCCCAAAGGTTTTCTTTACCCTGTATATTTCAATTCCTTCCTAGGGCAGTGTCAATGAGCACTGCACTTGCCGACAGCTGGTGTCATTCATTTCTGTTACACACATCTGCTGTCTTCTTTAAATGCTTTCTCTGTAATATGGATTTTTGTCCAGGATTTAGATTGCATTTCTAGATAGCTGGGGAAAGAGAGCAGAAGATTGTTTACAGCCTGCAGAAATGGAGAAAGGTTCTGTGCAGAAGTGAAATGAAGAAGCTCCTTGGCACAAAATCAACCTGCCACAGTGTGTTGTGCTCGCCTGTCTGCCCCAGAGCTTGACTGTCAGTGTGTACTGTGCAAGTGTATGTACTTCAAAGAGCTACTGCAGTTTACTCCTGCTGAGAATTTGCCCCCCAGGCTATAACGTACTTACCAGGCACATGATATATGTCTTTACCCACTGCTTGCTTGTACATTATGCATTCTGCTTTGTGATGTAGCATTGTTATTAAATGACACTATGAAAGCGTGAAGTAAAGCCTACTATATTGTGGTGCCCCACCCATATACTCATCAAGTCTATCTGCTAGTTAAATTGGAGATAGAGAGTACTATAGTATTTCTGATTTGAATACTGTGCTTTGCATCCAGATTTAAAAAAATATTTAAAAAAAATAAAGACATCAGTTAGAATTATGTAAATCCTATTCAAACGAAAAGGAGTCTACTTGCTGATATTTGTTCTGGCAGAGTGCATGCTCCATGTTGACATGTTTTTCCTGAATCCCACAAGCTGATTCTCATAAAACATATCAGAACCAAAGCGACATGGCACAACTCAATCTTTAGCATAGGACTACAAAGTTATTCCATCGCTGACCCAAAGGGTAGGTACAATTAGCTAGGCAGCCTATTTTTCCTTGAAAAATTCTTTTTTTTCTATGTGTCCTGGGGTGGCATAATGATATCTTGTATTCCCTATCGTTTTGTATGCTTGACCAGAAATATGGTCCTGCAGCTTTAACTGTGTCCCGCAGCTGGGAGCTCTGCCGCCAGCGTGGGATGTTTTGAAACTTTCCCCACCTCTCCTACGGGGGAGTGAGAAGGAAGAGACACTGGTTTTTGGGTTTTTTTTTTCCCTCAGTCAGTTGCTGCTGCTGGTGGCTGGTGCTACTGGTGTAGCTGCTGCTTGGGTTTGTTTTTTTTTTTTCCTCCCTGGGATTGTTTTTCATCATTCTGGACCCTTTTTCTTCGACTTGCTTTCTCATCTGAGAACCTGAGGAGCCCCGGGGGACAGCGGACGAGAATCGTCCAGGGAGCCACCGGAGGAACTTCACCTAGCCCCTTCGGGGCCCCCTCCCCCCGGAAAGGGGAAGCTACACCTGAGGAAAAGGACACTAAGTTCATCAGCTGTTTGTTCAGGTTTTTCTGACCCCCTTTTTCCCCTTTTCCCTTTCCACTGTGTGGTCTGTTAATTAAACAGTTCTTTCCACTTTAGGCTGAGATATTCTGTGTTGTGGGGGGAGGGGTGCCAGAAACCTCTGCTGTGGGGGAGGCACCTGCTCGGAGTGCTTTCCACCTAGGATATTTGTCTAATCCAAGACACTATGCTTATTTTTCCTTGAAAAGATGATAGATAATTTTATGTAGAAATTAAAACCAAAAGACAAATTATAGTTTTCAAAGGCACTTAGCCCACAGGTCACTAGTTTAAGGGTTCTGCAACATCATTCTGTTGAGCAGCCAAGATATGAACTATTTATCAAGGCAATGAAGTTTAGCTTTATGGTCACAGTAGGCATCACCTCGCAGTGGATGGTAAGTGCATGCATTTATATCAAAATGACATTTACTGCTTAAAAACAGAGCCGTTTTGACACATGGCTTAAAAACAAACTGTTACAAAAAACCCCAAAAAACAAAACAGACTGTTATGGATGTAACTTTAAAGATATCTGATAAACATGTGGTGCTAAGGGGAAATGCATCACTAAGCAGCTAAGAGCTCTCTAGGAGCTAAGTCTCTAAACTTCAGCTTCAACACAACACAGCTTTAGTGACAATCACAGTTAAACATGTCTTCTCCCTACCACAGGACACTCTCTTTTTGGCTTCTCATGGCATTGCATGGCAAAACTGATATAGCTAAAAAAACCAATGTTGTTGTTGCTGATTACATAAATGAAAAAAGTTTGCTGCACATTCACTTGAGCAAGAAGGCATGTCTTGACCTCGCTGTGGGACTGTGCAGTGACATGGGCAGGGGCATATTAATGTGATACCAATACGAAGGTCTTCACAGCGGGGCTGGTTTTGGCTGGGGTAGAGCTAATTTTCTTCACAGTGGCTGGTATGGGGCTGTGTTTCAGATTTGTCACAAACACAGGGCTGATACTACAGAGATGTTTTTGTTATTGCTGAGCAGGGCTTACACAGCCAAAGCCTTTACTGATTTCCATACTGCCACGCTGGTGAGGGAGTTGGGAGAGCATGGGAGGATGGGAGGAAATACAGCCAGGGCAGGTGACCCCAACTGACCAAAGGGATATTCCAGACGATATGGCAGCATGCTCAGTATAGAGAGCTGGGGGAAAGAAGGAGGAGGGGGTGGTGGGAGGAAGTTTGAAACGATGGTGTTTTTCTACCAAAGTAACCACTATGTGTGATGGGGCCCTGCTCTCTGGGAGATGGCTGAACACCTGCCTGCCATGGGAAGGACTGAATTAATTCCCTGTTTTGCTTTGCTTGTGTGTGTGGCTTTTGCTCTCTCTATTGAACTGTCTTTATGTCAACACACGAGTTGTCTGGCTTTTGCCCTTCCGATTCTCTCCCTGATCCTGTTGGTGGGGGAGTGCTCCTGTGGGGCTTGGTTGCCGGCTGGTGCTAAACCAGAACAATAGCACATCGTCATAACCTAAAGTTAATCATTCAGGGTCCCTATGGAGTCCTTTTAGATATGTGACCTGCACTCTGACTTGTCAAGATTGCCTACACTGCTGTTTTCGGAAGTGTGTATATCTTACCCAAACCAGACAAATTCAGCGTAGCTCTGTTCAGTTACATCTGAGCTCACTGGCCCAAGCTCTCTGTGTAGTCAGCAGAGAGACAGTTACATTCGAAATGGAATTCATATTACTTTTTTTTTATGGCTCCTTCAGGATTAGATGAATTGAAGAGTAAAATGGACAATCTGTCTTCACTGCCTACAAAGAGAGCCTGGGCTAATTAGCTCAGACAGACTGGCGATACCTGCGTTTGCTCAAGTGAAACACACTGCTTTGGCTCTCCATAGCCACTGCTGCCCCTGATTCAGTTCACAGTCTGCTGACTGAATTCAGAAAGTCAGGTCACTAATATATAATCATATATATAACAGATATGTTTGTGCATAGCAAGTCAGTAGAAAGAACAAAGTGTTTGTGTGCAAACTAGAAGAGAGAAAAGAAAGAAAGCTCCTGATGATCGCTGGAAAGCACATGGCAGCAACTGGGAATCAAAGCTAACCCTGAAGAAACCTGCAATGACCCACAAAGAGGAGTTTCTCCAAACAGTCTGTGTCTAGGCTTGCCTGTCCCAGCACATTTGCAGAGTATTAAGGCCCAAGATTGGACTTGGTTATACTGACTCTACTTTATGAACACTCAAAAGAGCTATCAGTTCTTAAATATATGACATTGTGAATGATGAATGAAGTACAGGTGAAGCAGAGGCATAGGGCCAGGGATTACTGTTCAGTGGAAATTGTTCTTAACCACTTGAGGATACCCCAAACTGCAATTTCTGGAACTGGCCTGTCTCTATTAATGAGTGAGGTCACACAGATTAACAGATTAGATTGGATGCTTAATTTTAAGACAAGAAAGTAAGATTAAATGAAACCCATCAGTTAATTTGGAATCAAGAAATGTAATTTCTTTCACCAGTATCTTCTTTTTAAAATTAAAACCTTTTGTGATGGAACTTACCTGATAAAAAAAATACGCCCACACATTCACACCAAATAAGAAATCAAATTAATCAATTCATATATTTCTGCAAAATAAATAAAATCATTCATATACACAGCATTTTCTTTCTAGAAGAGCATGAATTAATTTCGTTAGTGTTTCATTAATGACACAGAGGGAAATAAAAAACTCTGTTCATACCTTCTCTGTTAAACCAGCCCCAAAAGGAACTAATCATTTTGTTGCTGGTTCTTTTACTGTAGTCTCAGATGTTGTTTTTAACTGCAAGACCAAAAAAATTACTAGGATGTTTTCGCTGTCAAAGAAAAGCAAAAAAAATCCTTTTATTTATAGAAAAAAAGAATATGTTTCTTCCACACATTTCAAAACCCTGTCTGTTTTGTTCCTGATTGTTTCCACAAAAAAAGGATTAGATAGGCTTCAATATACTTCAAGACTACTTCATAAAGCCATTCTAATTTAGCTCTGAGGTTGTCAGCAATTTGGAAGAGAATGATCTTGCACTTTCTGAAAGACAAGTGAAAAGCAAAGCTGCCCGACACTGTGCTTATTTGCACTATAGTTTCTCAGAAAAATATTTATTTCTAATAGCACTTATTACTAACTATATCACATTTTTATGAAGAACCAGATAATATTTTCAGATATTTCATAAATAAATGTGCACATTGAAGGGAGACCATGTGGAATAGGATTTAATTAATTTAGTAAATACTGTATTTACACAGCCCTTTCCATCCAGGATCAAGCTCCTAGGCAGCCTTTCATTCAGCCATTCTCCAAGTCTGCTGAACAAGGAAGACATCTGAGTAAAACTCCTCACCTGTGTGAGATAGAATTGCTTTTACCTGCTGTTCTCAGTGGTAAGGTAAGCAGAAAGAAAAGATGTCGGAATTAAATTCATATAACTATAGAAATCTAAACTCCAAGCAGCAAGTCTAAATTAATCTTCTAGCGTCCCTGTATATTTCATGGTTTAAGGCAAAACCAGGATTCTCCAGGCCCAGGAAAAAAAAGACATCTAAGCATCATGACTATGAAAGTGAAACAGAGGGGAGCCTGACAGTGTAAAAACTTAAAAGAGAAATAAGCAAAGCTGTAGTCCGTCAAATAACTCAAAAAGGTCTACAAAGTGAATATTATCAGTTGTGTGATTTAAAAAAACAATGCAGAGCATATACATAGCATGAACTAAATGCAGTATACTGTTTTTCATTGGAATCTGAGCACATGTGCCTGGAATATAATTAGTTAACTAAAAACTGAATGATAATTGTGCAAAAAGGAAAATTAAAACCATTAGCATATACACAAAAGGGGAGTCCAAATTCTTTGGACATGGGCTGGTGGCTTCTGGTTGCTGGCAGGTGCCGACACCACCATGTTACGCTTGTGACTTGCATGATGTGTGTGTAAGAAACCTGTGCAAAAATCCAGCCTTGAGTTCTAGTTGAGTGATGCATGGTGGTGGAAAAGAGGCAAACTCTGGAGCAGACAATATTTCTGCTGGGTAGCAAATTAATGGCCAATTTTTACACAGCTGAAGTTGTGTGAGTGGAATTCCATTCCAAATAAGTCTGTGCAATAAGTTAATACAAGAAAATTTCCCTCCCTTTTCGTAGAATAAAGAAGTTCATGTTATGCTTTTGGGAAAAATGGGTGCAGAAACAGGCAACACTTTTACAGCCAAAGTGTTGTATATCGGTATAGTACTTGTTTCCAAAAGAAACCTGCTATCAGACAAAAAATACAAAAAAAAAAAAACCAAAAAACCTTCTATGAGCAACAGGATGCACTTTGTACCAAGTTTCAATTCAAAATGAATATTTACTGCAACAGGTAGGAAATTGATACAAAAGCAACCTTTCCTACAGCAGTATGAATGGTGCTGCTTTAATTTTGTTTAGAATTTTAGCTGGAGGCAGTGGGAACATCAACTTTTTAATGAAAACTTAAAGCGTCCAGAGCAGTGTGAAAATTTTAGCATTGTTGTATTCCCATATCACTTTTTAACAGCTTGAAGGGAGAAAAACTTTCATTTTAAATGATTCTTGGTTAATTTGAAAAGAAATTAGTAGAAGAAAACTTCTAGAAAGTAATAGAATAGCATTACTTGTGCATGTCACACAACATCAAACCTAGAAAAGTTGCCATAAAGTACTTTTCCTTATGCCAGAATTATCCTGCTCATTTCAGAGCCACTTCTCAGAGACTCATTAATTAAGCACCGCTTTCAGGTGGACCAGTATCTTCAGGTGTCATAAGGTGGTGTATGTCCTTCAACTTTGCCTCCTGAGGCTGTGGCCCATATACAAATTCCTACAGGATATAGGCCACATGAATTAATCACCTGCTTTAAGCTGAAGTATTTATTCAGTCATTCTAATCAGCAAGGGACCGATCTCCTGAACTCCCCACAGCTAAATAAAAGAGAGCAAGTGTAGTTGCACTGTTTTAGAAATCCTTCTGTTCTTTCTCATGGAGAATAGAGATAAACTGCACTTTCTGTACTTTCTTAATCTCTGTGTTTGTGTTAAGTGTTCTGTAGCTATGACCAATGATATTGGGAGGTAGATTTTTTACTGACCAATGGTTGCTAGATTATTAATGGATATATAAAGAAGTTTCTGTAAATAAAACTCTCTCTTTCACCATCTTGGGGGTTTCTGCCTGCTTCCTTGCCAGCTTTCTCTGCCCGCAGCCGCGAATATCACGAGATTCATCGTGATAAGCAAGAATTGCTTTATTGAACTGGTTGTAAATATTTTGGAAAGTGAGGAAGTCAATGGAGAGAAATAACACTTTGTCTACTCTAAGGAGCATGGTGAAGGATTCCTGAACTTAAAGACTTGTTGTGGTTTAATCCCTAGCTGGCAGCTCAGCCCCATGCAGCTGCTCCCTCACCCCTCCACCAGTGCGACTGGGGAGAGAATCAGAAGGGGAGAAAATTCATGGGCTGTGATAAAGACACTTTAAGTGGTAAAGAAAAGCCACTCACACAAGCAAAGCAAAATGAATACATTCACCCCTTCCCATGGGCAGGCAGGTGTTCTGCCATTCCCAGGACAGTAGCGCTCCACCATGCCTTGGTGACTTGGAAAGACAAACGTCCTCACACCAATTGTGTCCCACTTCCTCCTTTTTCCTCCAGTTTTATATGATGAGCATAATGCCATACTGCCTGGAATATTTCTTTGATCAGCTGTGGTCAGCCGTCCCAGCTGTGTCCCCTCCCCAACACTGTTTTCAACACAAATCCAAAGCACAGCCTCATGACAGCTACTACTAAGAAATTTAACTCTGGACTAGCCAAAACCAGCACAAAGAGCCAATAAATCCAATAAAAGTAACAAGGGCAGTAAATCTACATTTTCAGGGCTCATTCCTTTCTCGGAGAGGGAATCAATTGACTGAACTGCAGGGGGCCAAGAGGGTAGAAAATGAATCACCCACTCTTCTCTTGATGTTTTCATATTTTATATAAACAATCTAATGTTCTTCCACCCACTGCCATATTCCCTCTTTACAACTTGGCTGATGGTCCTGGTATCCAGGATAGTTCTGAGGTACTGTGACCAAAGACAGAAGCTCTGGAGAAAGCAATATATCCTTTAATGAGTGACATGGGCACCTCTTTGTGCCTGATTTTCAAGCTATAGCTCAAACCACGAAAGGTCCATTTTCTACCTGTGTTAAGATGATTTTAAATTATTTTTAACTAAACCTGCATGACCTTCTACTTCTCCTTGCATAGGAATATAGTAGTACAGTGAGGCTTAATTTTCAAAAGTATTTCTTTCAAGATCACTCATGGTTTTTCCATAAATGTATTTCCTCTACTTCCTATTTTTGCCTACAAAAACAGACACTCCCCTACTCACATTTTTAATGTGTTTGTGTTAATTTGCCGACCACAACATTTAATCTCTGCATTAAAGTGGCTAAAGAAGCGTGCATCTTCAGACGTGTGTTGTTCTCTGTGGCACAGACCTGCTCTTTTAAAGATAAACCAGCTCTGCTTGAACACCATACCTCAAGCTCACCACATTTGCTGGAAAAGAATGAAAAAAAAAATACAGCTGTCCTCCCCCCACCTATTTCTTTCTTATTGTAGAATTTTCTTATTCAGTCATCTTCATGAAAGTGCCAAACATTTCAGCAATCCAGCCGCTCTTAAAGCTTCCAAGGAGGATTGGAACGAGTCTCATGGGGAAGGTTAGAAGCAGGCTAGAATACTGAATTTTGGCAGCCTCATAAAGGAGAGGAAGAAATATGTCCCTACTTGAAGGTAATTTGGAGTTAAGAATAATTTGGGACCTTTGTAAACAATAGCATCTTAAATTGGTTTCCACAAAACTCTTTCATTTTTCACTTAAAGCTTTTCAAGATCAGATCATTTCAGTACTGAATGCCCTACAGTTCCCCTACTTTACCCCTCCCCTGTGTCTCTTAGTGACTTTTGCTCATCAGAAATTATTTTTCTACTTTATTTTATATTTAAAAACCCATTGTTTTTTGTCTTCATTAGCCTTCATCTTCTCTGATTTTGCTTTTTTTTTTGTCTAGATATGAGCAAGAGATTCAAGATACTACATGAAAAAAGATGCCCTTTAGTACTAAATCTCTCATCTGACTAGTTATTCAAAATAAAATGATGCTTCTCACATTTCATGCATTTAATTAATCATTCTACAAATGACACTGCAGTTTTCTGGACATAAAACAGCCTTGAATGGTGCAGAAGGAAGAAGCAAACACCAAAACCACTGATTTGTTGTAGTGCTTTAAAGCTGCTTTTATATCTCAAAAGCTTTTTTGAGTAGCATGCACCCACTAAGATTTTGATGGGAAGAGATACCCAAAATAAGCTTCTCCTTCTTTTATTCAGATGCCAACTTTAAGTTTGTCACAATTATGTTTAATATAGTAATGAAAAACTGACTTGTCATCGGGGTTGCTAGTCAACCTCCTGTCATGAGAGAGAGATGATACTGTGACTGCCTTCTATGGTTTATTAACCCAAGTTTCACAGCCAATTGCCTCAATAGCTGGAAAACAAGCCAATGTCTGACAGCCTTTGAAAACCAAGATTTTGATCTGAATTATTTTCTCTTGAGTGATAATGTTCATAGACCTAAGCACCCATTGCAGGAAATCTGCACACAGCCTTGGACACAGATCCTCAGAGATGCAGTGGAGACTCAAGTCCACACAATTCAGCAGAATACAGGGCTCCAAATATATTTATGGAGTTGTGGTTATACACCTAAACAAAAACCTGACTCAAAGAGGCTGCTGCAATCCCAGCCACTGATACAGGATCTTTTAATACCTGCTTTTACATGTACAAAATAACTAGTGGTGAGTGAAAAGCAAAATCTTGTGCAAAACAGATAAGGGAGCAGAATTGCCTCAGTCTTCAACAATAAGACATCAGTATCGTCAGTACAACTGGCCTCCTGACCTGGTAGACAGGGACAGGGAGCTGAATGGACCCCTTGTAATCCAGGAGGAAGTAGTCAGTGACCTGCTGAGCCATTTAGACACTAACAAGGCTATGAGGCCAGAGGGGACTCATCCAAGGGTACTGAGAGAACTGGTGGAAGAGCTTACTAAGCTGCTCTCCATCATTTTTCATCATTATTGGCAAACCAGGGAGATCCCAGATGACTGGAGGTCAGTCCATGTGAAATCCATCCCCAAAAAGGGCTGGAAGAGGGATCAAGGAAACTATAGGTCTGTCAGCCTGACCTTGGTGCCCAACAATGTTATGGAGCTGATCACCTTGAGTGCAAGCACATGGCACATATAGGACAATCAAGGGATCAGACCCAGCCAGCACAGGTTCAGGAACATCAGGTCTTGCCTAACCAACCTGATTTCCCTTTTTGACCAGGTGACCTGCCTAGTGGATGAGGGGAAGACTGTGGAAATCAATTATCTGGAGTTCAGCAAAGGCTTTGACACTATGTCCCACAGCATCCTCCTGGAAAAGCTGGCAGCCCATGTCTTGGACAGATGCACCTCTTCACTGGGTTAAGAACTGGTTGGGTCCAGAGAATGGTGATGAATGGCGCTGCATCATCCAGTCACCAGTGGTGAGTGTCCCCCAGGGATCAGGGTTGGGCTTAGTCCTATTTAATATCTTTACTGATGATCTGTATGAGGGGATTGAGTCCACCACTAGCAAATTCACAGATGACACCAAGTTCGTTTGGAGTGCCAATCTTCTGGAGACAGGAAGGTTCTACAGAGGGGCCTGGACAAGCTGGATCAATGGGCTGAGGCCAATTGTGTGAGCTTCAACAAGATCAAGTGCCAGGTCCAGTGTTTTGGCCACAATAACCCCAGACAGTGCTATAGGTTGGGGAAACAGTGACTGGAAAGTGTCCCAGTGGAAAAGGCCCTGGGGGTGCTGGTCAATAGCAGCTGAACATGAGCCAGGGTGTGCCCCCATGACCAAGAAGGCTAACGGCACCTGGGCTGTATCAGCAATAGTGTGGCAGCAGGATTAGGAAAGTGATTCTTCTTGCTATGCTTGGCACTGCTGAGGCCACACCTTGAGTGCTGTGTCCAGTTCTGAGCCCCTCAGGTCAGGAAGGATATGGAGGTGCTGGAGTGTGTCCAGAGAATGTGAAGAGTCTGAGGCACAAGTACTATGGGGAGCAGCAGAGGGAGCTGGGGGTGTTTAGCCTGGAGAAAAGGAAGCTCAGTGGGGACCTTGTTGCTCTCTACAACTGCCTGAAAGGAGGGTGTAGCCAGGCAGGGTTGGTCTGTTCTCCCAGGCAACCAGCATTAGGACAAGAGGACATACTCTTAAATTCTTCCAGGGGACGTTCAGGTTGGACATTAGGAATAATTTCTTCACAGAACTGGGATTAGGTATTGGAATGTGTTGTTCATGGAGGTGGTCAAGTCACTGTCCTTGGAGGAAAGATTGGATGTGACAGTACATAGTCAATATGTTGGTGTTCAGTCATGGGTTGGGCTTGATGATACTGGAGGTCTTTTCCAAGCTAGTTGATTCTGTGATCCTGTGATTCTGTGGAGTGAAGCAGTCAAATTTGGGATGAATTGCATAGTCGGTGGATGAAATAACTGCTCACAAAGGTATTGACTGTCCTTTAACCCCTACAAAATGCATTTCAGGCAGATCACATACACACTTAATCTGCAATGAGAAAAAAAAAAACAATTGACAGAATGCAGTGAACTATCTAACAGAGAATGTGTGAAAGAGCCAGAGCAGTGTGGGAGAAAGCAAACATTATGACACAGACTTTTCTTGGGCCACATCTCTAGAGCTAGATCATGATGCAAATGGCAGAAGATTTAATCATTTGAGGTGGTTGAGTTTGCAAACTGTCATCTTCCCCCATGAGTCATATTTTCTCTCTTTACCTTTTTTCTTGTTTTTGTTTTTAAATTACTAGATTTCCTCCCCTGTGTGCCTGAAATCAGCATCTTGTCACAGCTTTCAATCACACTTATATGTGTGAATGTAAAGAAGAGCTTTGCACAGCCAAACTTGGAAATGCAAACATTTTTGAAAGAAAAAAAAAATTTAGGTGTTATATTCCTGTGTTCTTTGCTGTTGACAATGATATTTTTCTTACCTCTGCTAGCAGAACTTCCCCTGCAGTGAATTCATAATTGTAAAAGCATTGGGTTTGTGTGGACAGGTTTTGGGAACGGAAGGACTACAGGGCTGGCTTCTCTAAGAAGCTACTAGAAATTTCTCTCATGTCTGACAGAGCCAATGCCAGGCAAGACAGACTGTGAGAGACTGGAAATACTGATGTCTCAAGACACTTTGGGGTGCATGTGTGTGTGGGAAGGGGCAGATGGGGCCTTGCTCTGGTGAAGTAATTCCCTACTCCACACTCACTGACACACTGCAGGCAATGCTCCAATGCCCACCCCTGGAGCTCCTAACCCAGCTCCTAACTGGGAGTTGAAGCTGAGCCCAGGAAGAACAGAGGGGTGGGGCAAAAATGTTTTTAAGGTTTAGTTTTTACTTCTCATTATCCCAGTCTGATTTGATTGTTAATAAATTAAACCAATTTCCCAGAATCGAGTCTGTTTTGTCCATGACATTGACTGCTGAGTGATTTCTCACTATCCTTATCTTAAACCACAAGCTTTTTGTTATATTTTCTCTCCTCTGTTCTGATGAGGAGGATCATGATAGAATGCCTTTGGCTGGCACTGGGCATCCAGACAGTGTCAACCCACTGCAGTGCATTACAGAAATAGAGATCTTGGTGATAGAGGAGCGCGAAAGTAGATAGTTCTCCTTCTTATGAGTATTTTACCATCTCTAGCACCAAATGACTGAAGTGACAAGGCTTCAACTGCACCCCTTGGGACACAATTCCACAGTCCAATACATCTCACTCTCACGATATTTGCACAAAGATTCAGTGAAAAAAATTACTCTTGCAACTCCATCCCATTACTCCCAGTTACCACCCTGTCTGCAGCACTACAAAATTTCTCTCACCTGCATCATGTCATTGTTGCGGTGTGTCATCCTATCTCCTCTGCCAAGACAAACTTGTTTAGCTACTTGGATCTTTCTTCATAAGTCAGTCCCTCCTGACTACCTCGATCATTTTTGCTGCTCTTCCCGAACTGCCTTCAATTTATCAGGTTTTTTTTTAAAGCAGTGGCACTTAGAAATGAATGAAGCAAAGACCAAAACCTCATGCTTCACCTGTCCCACTGATGTAAATATTAACCATTACAATCTGCTGGACAGGTAAGGCAGAAAAATCCAAGCAATTTGGAGAAAAATCTTCTTTATACTGAGTTGGCTGAAAAAAAAATGTAGTGACATTTTGTTTCATTGGAACTTGTTAAGACAGTGCTTGTACATAGAAAAAGCAATTGCATTTCCCCAAATTTTTGAAAAACTGCATTTGCTTTCTGTCAGGTCTCTAAATTGGGCCAATTTCAAATTTTTGGCTTTTATTTCTGATTGAAATGTTGGAAATCCATATGAAAAAATGGTTTGTTTTTTTTTTTTTAATTATTACTCATGTCTCAGAAAAGTAAACTTGTAAAATAAACACATTGAGGTAAAAACCCAATTTGGTCTTTATCCAGCAAAGCCTCTAAATAACACTCAAATACAAGTTAAATATATAGAAAGACTCTTCTGGATCCATGTTTCTGAATCAACTTATATTAGACCTGATCCATTCGAGAATTACTCACCAACATGAAACCTCTTTGTTAAATTTTCTACCATAACTGCTGACTCCAATTCCTTGCAACACATAGTATATGGCAGTTTCTCAGACTGGTGGCTCCTAATTTCCCGTTTTAATTGAGTGAGCAGAAATACAGAAGAGCTACCTGGAAAAGCCTAGACACCATGAGTGCTGTATGGAAAAACCACACTTCTATAAACCTCAGAAATTGCTAATTCTCGCATTCATGTAACCACAGATTAAGGAAAATCAGATGAGGCACTTTATTTTATCTGAGATTCTAGCAATCTATATGAGACTTTCCTGGAGAGAAAATACTGTAGGAGGAAACAAGTGGAGAGATAATTGGATGATGGTCTTCATCCATGTGACTAGAAAGCTGGAGACAGAAACACAACTTGGTAAACATTTTTATGAGCAAAGATCAAAGCTAAGAGTCTTGTGAAATTGTTGTCCAGCAATAACATTTGAAGCAGGATTTTTTTTTCCCTGTCAAGTACAAATTGCAGCTTTCACTTCATCAGCCCATCACTGTCACAATTTATATTGCACCAAGCATAAAAGTTTCTTTATCTGTACAATAAATAGTACAATACAGCTTACATTCTGCATGAAAATTCCTGAGTTGAACTAGATATTATATTTGGCTTTTTCAAAATACTTATATAAAACCATACAATAAACACTTAAAAAGTGAAGAACATAAAAAGAAAAGGAAAGATATATTGTCTTGATTTAGATAATGGTTAAAATGTATAGCGTGTGGCAATTTTTTATTCATGAGGGTGAGGTTAAATCTGTATTGAGCTGTATATCTCACAAACTGCACCTTTTGACCAACATCTTCCTAAAAAAAAAAAAAGAAACCCTACAAAACAAAATAAAAACCCCTCTTTTTATCCAGGTTAGAAGTTTTCAAGTGCGATTTCACTGTGTTTCTGCAGGAAACAGTTTTCCCCTGGCAGCTGGCTATAGACGAGGTGACACGGTTTCTTCCAGCTCTTATCTTTGATTCATTTATCTTTCAGGCATGTCACGAGCTTTTCATCATCATTTCTGAATTATCCAGTGATCAGCATTAGTTCCAAACAACCTCACATGATCTCCAGTAGTTTTCTGTTCAGGCTGGATTTCTGCTTCATGTCACTAACTGTCTTTATTGATTGAGGAAGGCAGACACGGCACCAGCCCTTGCCCCTCTCAGAATCACCAATGAAGCCCCATGAAGACCCTCTGTAACTGGCAGACATGAAAGCATTTGTCCCCATCTCATGACAGGTACACCTCTGAGAAAAGGTGATGCTGCATATTCATTTGCCAGAGGTCAGCATGGAAGACATAAACAGAATGTATTTATATGCATAATGCCTCAGCTTTCTAAAGCATTATTTAATCTATTTCCTTCATGAGTGTGTGTTGTGTTGAATATGCATGGGTCTGTATAAAGCATTTCTGGAGTTTTCTCCTCTAAGAGGTCAGGGTAGTAACCTTGCATATACATAAAACAGTAATAGCAACAACCACACTTTATTATTGCCCTTTCTAGCTTAAAAAGAGATGAAAGAAAATGCCAGGCTGCTGTGAAGGAGCTGAGAGAGCTGAAATGAAAGTGCTGGACCAGGATTACAGAGCCAGTGTTACTCTGGGCTTCTTGGGACAGGTGAAAATTTCCTAATTGCAAATTTTGGAAAGCAGCCTCCAATTTTCAAACATTGGCAAGCAATAAAAACAGTCTGCCTCCTAGACATTTGTATAGCTCCTTTTAAGCTGAGTGGCCCTGTACTCAGAAACTGTATTGAAAATTGTGTAAAACATATATGAAATCTTGTGCACACAGAAAGAGATTTAAAAAACATCGGATGGACACAGCTGAAAACCTGTGCCTTCCGTTTTTACATTCTTCCTTTCCCGGGAGCAAAACAAATGACTGTGTTTTACAGAAGACACTCCATAAAGTTCACTAATGGTAGAAAACACCTTTCTACAGTGAAGGACTTTTCACAGAAATGCAACTTAACTATGGTTTCAAAAGGGCTTATTGTCAGCATGTTCTTTTGGCTGTCAGTGTTTCCACACCAGCCAGACTACGTTGCCTCATGGAAGGAGAGGTCAGCAGGAACCAGTGAAGCAGCAGAATCCATCTCAGTCACTCTCTTTCATAGTCTCTAGGGCATCAAGGCACATGAGACATGCCTGTTATGACCAAGAGCCTAGTAACACCTGAAAAATCCTTGTGTATGGAAGAAGCAGCCTGGCCCTTTCTAATTTGGTAGACTTTCTTTAAAGAGGTCTAAGATAGAGACTGGCCTTTCAGAACAGGTGTGACAGAAGGTATATGAGAGGTAAAAAGGAAACTACGAATGCTAGATTGTGAGGAGAAAAGTTTAATGTGGAAGATCTGGCCAGGATAACTAAAAGAAGAGAAGCAGATATTATTGCTCTACAAGCATATTGAACTCACAAAGTCACAATTCTAGTTGTAATCCAGCTGTCCTGGATGTCAGACAAACACAAAAAACCCTGTGTCCCAGAGAAGGTACATTCTGTGGGAGGGTAACACATTGCAAGTGTCTTACAAGCAGAAGGGAATGAGGTAGCAACTGTCATTTTGATTGCTCAGTTTGCCTTGCTGAGTTGTTTTATTGAGGGGCTTGGAATATTCACTCTTGTACAAATATTTCAAATGTTTTGTGATGCTGTTGAAGATTTGAAATAAAAAGAATTCTGATTCTGGTTTAAATTGAATGAAATTTTTGCATCCCATCTTCATTTTTAATCTCTCTGACAGCAAGGAGGTAGAAATCTTAAAAGGAATGCTTGTCCTTGTCTCATTTGGATTTAACACAGCTAAGAATGTAAATAATATTGTGGCAAAACATTTTCTCAAAATGTTTGAAGATGACTGAGCTTATTTGTTTTCAAGTTGCAGTTGCCATCAGAAGATATTTGCACCATTTTCCAACAGGCTCAAGTCTTAACGTGATGGCAAAGAGACTGTCCATTAGCATTCTGAATGGACTTGAGGAGACTGACATGACAGTATCGGAGGTCACTCCAATGGTCACTTCAAGCAATAATAAGAGACATTGGAGGTGCCGGAGTTGCAAAAGCTGACAAAACAGAATGCAATCAAGAAAACCGATGAAATCAAGACGGCAGTAATGATCAGGGCTGTTAGAGCACCTGACAGGTCACAGGTCATGAAATTGGACTATGCTTCTTGATGCAAGCAGGAAGAAGTCATTAGAAATGTCAGCGATGTCACAGAAATGTCAGAAATGTCACCGTTAGTTGTGTGAAAAGATTGTACAATGGAAGCAGAAAAGAGAAAATTCACATGACAGAGACAGGCAGTATACTCAAGCTGTCTGGAGGTGAGTGGAGCAAAAAATGGTGACCTGTTTGAGTATAAACCAAGGATCAGTGATCCAAGGTAGATGCAAATTAAATGGGGACACATCCGTAGAGGTGATGAGGACAAAACTCCCTTAAAACATGTCAAATGAAAGGTTGTTGGTAGAGGAAGGCACACGGAAAAGCCTCTTAGATTGTAGGGCACAGACGTCTTGTCCTGCAGTATACTTTCTACAGGCTCAAGCATGCTGGTGCCCAGAAAATAACATATATAGTGCATGCTTTATGCAAAACATTAGGACCTATGGAACTCCAAAACTTAACTGAAAACACTGCACTATAAGTTTGCATATGCAGCAGTGAAGCTGGTCACATCTATCCTAACATTTTATTTAACTCAAGTTAAAAATAAATAAAATTACGAGCACTTGTCTGTCAGCCCCCAATGTAAATATTGGAAACATTTCCTCTAGTAATTGTTCACTGTTGCCATTTTGTCTGGTCATGAGAATTATGGTATACTAATAGAAAAAAGGCAGGAAAAGAGGAAGAAAATGAAGGACACTCCACCAACTGGGAGAATGAGTCAGTGGTTAGAATCTCCTGGAGTCTTCTGCTGTACAAGCAGCCAACTCTTACTTAGTTTCACTTAAGCAAAATAGGATTAGAGAAGATGAATCCAGAGTCTTTTATGTGTCTCCTTCCCATCACAAGACTTTGTAGGCCCCTTGCAGATGAAGCTATAATCCATTATTTAAAAATACACTTAGAAAGACAATTTGAAAATAATTTAAGTGAAAAATCTATAATTCTGCACCACAAATGCAGCACTTCTTTCATTCACAGTAAAACCAGCAAATAAATAGCGTATATATATATATGCTACTTGATATCACTATTTTGAATTGGCTATTCTTAAGTAGAAGTTATTTAAGAGCTCAGCTTGCTCAGAAAGAAATCTTATTTTGACAGCATACAGAGTAGCTGGCACTGATTTAGAAAATCACAGCATAAAGGCAAGCAGCATTTTTTACCTGATTATAGCAGCATGTGCTCTAGATTAGACTTATCTTTAATGATTTATGTATAAATGTTTTTGTCTTCCTGCAACATAGAATTTCTAGGATACTACAACAAAGATGGTTGCTACCCCAAAAATTATATAATCCGTGTAAAAGCCAATAGAAAACAGAGATAGATGGATGGATGGATGGATGGATGGATGGATAGATAGACAGATAGATAGATAGACAGATAGATGATAGATAGACAGACAAAAGTTGTGAGAATATACAGCAAGTATAAAGGAAGGAAACATGAACAAAACATACGAAAGATGATTTGTGTGGAGGGGTGTGCTGCAGAGGAATAACATGCTCTGTAGTTGTTTACAGGTAACTTCTCCCGCACACAAAGGAGAGCACAGGAAATAGTCACAAAATGTTGTTTAACTGTAACTAATGAATCAACATTCTATGGGTCAGTGACAGTAGATATCAGCCAGAGGCAGGAGTCAAAAATTTAATAGAAAAATAAAGACAGGCCACAATTATTCTTTAAGATAAACATGGCAAGAGTGCTTCCAAATGAGCAACCAACAGGGAAACTGAAAGAAAGGTGATAGTGGATGCTTCAAGACAGAGACTGAGACAACAACTTTTATGGAAGGAAAATTCAGCATCAACATGGCTGAGGCAAGGTCATATCTCTCAGTCAGCAAAAGCATCCCACTGTAATTAATGCACAAGAGCCTGGAAGTCAGTTTCAGTTTTGTGCTTGAAGGCCATAGGGGAAAAAATTTGAAATATGTTGCCATATCCCAGCTGGAAGAACTTAGACATTCAAGTTGAAGTTAATGCCCAAGTTACACACCTGACTGGTAGGCCATCTGATGATGTAGTCCTGAGATGTCAAAACAACAGATGGAGCAGAAGAGCTCTGGGACAAAATTAAAAGCTCTCTTTTGACCACACAAAACTTGCAGTTAGATATGCATAAGGAGTGTCAAAAAGATAAGTGGATCTGCTAGCTTTGACATTTTGGTTAGGCCCAAGATAGGTTGACCATGGTGCACAGGGATCACTGATGTTTCCAGATGCCCAGACAAAAAATGCACGAGAGGAAAAACTGAAATTGAGATCAGAGTATCTGTTAAAGAAGATGGCAGAACCATAATATTTAAGTTAGATATGCTTTAGATTTTTACTCAGATTTAAATTCCTTTAACACTGAAGCATGTTTAAAAGTTCTCTAGTGGAGAGAGGCGCCAGAACTTTTGGCATCTTTCCGGATGGAGTTACTAGTTAAAAGACTATGGTTCAAAAGAAGCAATAAATAAAATAGCAATGAAGTGACAAAGAAATATCTCCTTGGAAACAAACTCAAATCAAATTGTTACAGCCTATATAAATATAGCATACAGTAAAGTTCGTAGCCACTGCAGGCTGCAAAACACATTTTCTTGCTATCTGAATCTTGAACTATGATCAGGAGCTGACAGAGCAGAAGCTGACATTTAAACCCCTAACATTTTCTTTTCCTCATGCCTTTTTTTTTCCTTGTGTTGATTTTGTTTATATTCTGAAATGAAATTGCTACTTTCCTTAATTTGGCTTTTTTTTAAAAGTTTCCTTTCAAAAGAAATCTTAGCTGACTGAGAATTATACTGCGGATTACTGTGCATTTTTTTAACCTCCAGACCTGTTATTTTCATACTACTTTAGATGTTTCTGAAATTTTTAAGTGTCTAACTACATAAATTTCAAATGTCCCTTTAAGGTATTTAGACACTTTTCTCATTATTGATGATGAGTTAAAATCATTTTTGGAGGGTACACTCTATAGGTTTATCTATCTCATTTACCCTGGATGTGAGTTTGTTGCATTCACAATTTTATAGGTAATAATGCAGCTGTACAAGACATTTGCCAATTGTTACTATGTCTTTTTGTCTTGTCTTTTTTTTTAACTGGTGTGCTGAAGGCTATGAGGATTTAACACTCCTACTACTCAGTGAAATGAGAGCACTATATCTAGGGAAGATCAGTTTCCAGAATATTACAGAAAGCTTACATCATCAAGTCAGTTCAGTTCCTTCTCTTGATTATTTGTTCTTATATCAAGATTTTCAAATTTCCCTCTATTTTTTTCCAATACACAATGAC
>VZRL01005953.1:380613-455329 GCA_013397895.1 Origma solitaria
AATCCCTTAGGAAAAAAACAAATGATGAAATTTATGGTCAAAATGAGGAGGGCGTGCAGAGAACTCTCGATGACAGCAGGAGCTTCAAAAAAGATTACCTACAGCTCAGATGAGTGCCTTAATCTCCAAGCTATAAAGGGAGCTCTTCTCACATTCCCTGGCTGGAGCGCTCTCAATTTGCATAAACAGTTCAGTAACTAACAGGACAGCAGGAAAAAATTAGGCAGTGCAGAAACACTCACCAGGGTCTAATTACTGGAGTTCATTTCCTTCCTTTTTACATTACTACATTTTAAGGCTTTCATTTCATTCTAGAAAGCATGTATTTCACAAAAGATCTTAATTTTTGACTATTTGTGACTAACATCATTCTTCAAGCTTTTTATCTCCACCTAAAGGCATAAATAAAGAAGTATGGACCATATTCAGAAACATATTTAAATACTTAAACCCAAGATAGTCTTGTGTCATGCTGAAGCAAAGGAACACAAAGGAACTTGTACATAAATGTTTTTCTAAATTATCGTGCAAGGGATGTTAAATCTGGAATGTTTCTGAGAACAAAAGAGAATAAACAGTACCCTGGTACTCTCATTTGTCCTTATTGAAGTCAAGGAAATTAGAGTTGCCAAATAACAGAGGCTGGAATTTCTGTGGCTTGCTTAAGTTGCAGCAGTAAGGCATAAAATCCTATATTGTTCTTCCCAAGATGGTACAGAGGAGCATTCATTCCATTCCTGACAGTCACAATATGGCTCTGGCAACATCTAAATAAAGCATGTACAGTTCAAATTCCAAATTTTTAGGAATGCATGTTCACTTTACGGTCAGTGAAGAGAGAGCATCTCCAAACAGTCCTTTGAACCTAAGATGTAACTTACTTTGTGAGGGTGCCTTCCCCTCCCCAGACCCTCAAAGGAGGAGGCTGAGGCTTCTTGGTTAAACTGAAGACTTCAATTGAGGCACTTCAATGTGGTGTCAACAGTCAGATAGAAAAAGCCCTAAAGCTAAAAATAATTAAATAAATAAATAAAATAAAGACATAAATAGTCTTTTTACCATTAAAACAAATTAGAACTAGAAGTACATTTTCCCAAGGATCATTCATAAAATTAATTGAGAGACCCCATTGTTTTAGTTAAGACTTGATTCTGTTCCTGAAGACCTAAATAGAAAAATCTTCAAATTACCCCCGTAGATACAGGATTGTGCCTCTAATGAGCCATATGTAGATTAACAAAGCATACAAAGGCAATTAACAGTAACTTGTATCACTACAAACTACAGAACTTGAGAGAAGCAAAAAGAAAAAGAGCACTGTTTCTCGAAAAATTCCATGATTGGACCCACTCTGCCAAATCCAGTTTTGCACATCTCTCCCTACAACGTGTATAAAGTGTATAGTTAAGCCAACAGGCTTCACATCTAGTGAAAATGCTTGTGTTAAAACCCTATAATCCAGACTGAACTAATTGATTATCTTTACCAAGGCAAAGCAATAAGCTGCAAAGCCATAAAGCCAAAGAAAAGATGGGTCAGCATGAGTCACTGTTATTTGTATAATCAATTTTTCCAGTACTAGCAAGTTTCTCTGAATTTTTAGACAATAACAGTAGGCTACCAAGCTGTGTTTTGTATCTACATGACTCAGAGTTGCACCAAGTTGCTGTTTTCCCTTGTGTTGTTTTCCTTCTCTTTTTTTTCCCCCCCCGCATATATGAAATGTGACTAAGGAAACAAAAAAATATAGAAAACTCATCATCTGAAATTTTGGCGGTGTAAACAGAAATTACTTATAAAGGCCAATTAAACCACACATTGCCATTTCTATTTCTCAGTGAGATTAGAGATGTTCTCTCACTGATACATAAGTAAGCAGCTTTTTGGTTTTACTTCCAAAAAACACTGCAATGCAGCTGTACTTCAATAATTACAATTATTTACATTATTTTATACTTACTGTCCAGTGGCTCACTAGACCAAAAGAGTCAGAATAAAAAACCCCATCTGTTCCAAATGCAGTAAATACAATTTAGTTTACATGTATTGATTAGCTTAATTTTCACTCATTTAGAAGCTCTTCCTTTTTTAGACACCCAGAGGAATTTCAATAAATAAATTATCATGAATTATTGTGAGTAGGCAATGGAAAAGAACTTCGCTTACAGTTTCTGAGACCAGGCAAGGTCACTAAAACAAACAGAGCTGTTTTTCAAGATGTATATTTTAATAGTGAAGATTTGGTTTCCATAGCAAAAATTAATTTCTGGGTACATCATCAAAGAGAACTATCTCATGGTTTGGTTTGGATTGGTTTTATTTGGTTTGGTTCTGTTGTGTTTTGTTTTGTTTTGTTTTTCTTTTGGATTGATTTATTTTTCTGAAAGCAGGATCTCTGCAAAGGAGTGTGAGAGATCATGGTCATCGCCCTGTTCCCTGGACCACATCCTGAGACATAAATATTTCAGGTCTAAAACTTTGTTATCCAGTCCAACTTAGTCATCAAGACTCCAACCCCCATCAAAGGAAAGAGACATGTCTGAGAGGGACTTAGCAAGGTTGCTCTATATAGCCATTTTAGGGTTTTGGGAAGTATCCTCTGCAGACGGCTGACACACACCCTTTGCTGTGGAGGAAGTACAGACATCTCAGAAAAAATATTCTGGTTTTAGATAGTTAATGGTGAATCCCACTATAAAATTTTAAACTGCTAGGTTTTTGTAAGAAACCAAGCATTGAGGGGATAAATATGATAAAGGTTGTTCAGAGAGCCTGATACTGCAATATAGAAGTATACAGACTATAACGTTCCCAAAACTTTGAAAGCTGGTAAGGTTCACACCCTAAATGTAGAGCTGACTTCTGTTTTAGGAATCTGCAGGAGCTTTCACTTGAGGTCATTTCTTGAATTCACACTTCTTCATAGTTCACAAGTCCTTCAGATTTGCACAGGTAACAGCAGGTAGGACAGCAGCTATAATGTAATTTCTGACTTACAGTCATGTTTACTGTAAAAATTTGAGGCCATAATAATGTTGCATGCCTGGCTTCTAAAGCAAATACATGTTCAAAATGTCATAAATATTATAATTCAGTCAAGTGATTCTACATCAAGTAAAAAAGGTACCCAAATATGTTTGTCCCTCCATTTTCTCTTGAAAGGTTTTTTCTGGTTTTGGGGTTCACAATTCATTAAACTGTATCCATATATTTCTTGGGGCTCAAAGGAATGAGTAAGCTTGAGGAAATCAAAGTTGAGATCAGCTTTCACCATCAGAAAATGAAACTTGTATTAGCCTTTGGGACATAATTATAACATCAATAATTGTTTTAGTTACAAAAGATTCTACCAAGCACTGGTAACAAGTCCTGTGGCATTTCCCTATCATGAAACACTTTCAGAGACAGTAAACCACTTCTCAGTCTTTAAATGTTAACTCCCATCAGTACCATGAGCTAAGCTGCAGGACTGGCATACATAAACTTTCTTGCATTTCCTTTTGGAATGAAAAATAATTGCACCAGGGAAAAACAGGTCAGAAGAAAGGGAAAATATTCTGAACTGATCAATTTTTTGTAACCTTTCTTTCCCCCTGAAACAGAGGGAGAAAATACAAACAGGTACTTTCTGCCATGTGGGTGTTTTGATAAGAAAAAGCTGTTATCTCAAAGATAGCACGTATGAAGCATAAAGTGGTTTCCAAGGAAACTATTTTTCAAATAGTTCTCTTGCCAGAGATTCATTGTTTTTATTGGCATCCATCTCTCTCACACACACCCTCCTCCTTTAACAGGATGATAAAATCCAAATGTTTCCAGATTCAGGGTTTTGGCTTTGGCTATCACACCATCTTTACGACTGACTGCTCACAACAACATACAGAAAACTGAATATCTACTCCAAATCCTTTCTTAGTAAATACAACTCAACTGAGCAAATATTTCAAATCTAAACATAAGTAGCACTTTAAGTACCCAAGGAAAATCCATCTTTAGACTGGGCACCAAATCATTTAGAAATGCAAGAAAAAAATCTGAAGTAGGCATGCAGTTCTAGCTAGATTTTCTCTCATTTCCAGTTGTTAAAAAGAAAAGGAAAAAAAGAGGAAAGATTTATAACAGCAATAATGGATATATGTTTCTGGTTAGGTAATGGCCAATTAGAGCACTAATGACCTGAAGTAAAACAGTGGCTTTTTACTTTTTCAAATCAGGTATAATCTGACTTGTAAAGAGCAGCAGTTAGAAAGCTGCTTGGAATGATTACATGGCTAAATGTACTTCATGGCCATTCATGGAGAAAAAGCTCCAGAATGGAGCTCTGAAAGTCAGAGGTACCGGTGTTCAGCTAAGAAATTACTTCTATATGGAGGTTTACATCATATACATTCCTGAATGCTGTCAAGGCAATACCATTGCAATCACACAAATAAGTCCAGCCCAGAAGGAAATGGCTCAGGCTTGCACTCTGCAGGACCTGGGTGATGTAATTCCATTACGTACTTGAAAAGACCCGGTAACCTTGCAAGTGAAACTCTTAAGCACATGCTTAACCTCAAGGGCTGACATACATAGTTTTCAGTGATATGACATTTGACTGAAACCAAGCAGATGAGTTTTGTTGGATGGAGGCCTAGATGCTTAGAAAGATGCTGATGAAGTGTTTCATGACTCTCCTTAAGCAATTTCTGGCTTAAATTCTAACATAGGCAATATCTTTTCTTTAACCAAGTGTTTCCTCCTTCTGCATCTTCAGACTCCATCAGCATCCTTTCACTTTCTTCAACAGAGGTGCGCTGCTTTGCAAATTGCAGAGAAAACTCTATTAATATTTTTGTCAGGAGAATTCTTAAAATTGCAAAATAATGTAAAATTGAGCATAACCAAAATATTTTATTTCTATATCATACTCATATCAGTAGAGTTGCACAGGAGAGAGATAGATTGTATCTTTCTGCATGGTCATTATTCATAATATGAACACAATTTTATTTGTGAATTATAAATGAAAGATTACATCATCTATTCATTAATGACAGGGCACCATGATATTAAGAGATGTCCACTGAAAAGCTAGGAATTTGCTATTTAGAGATTAATGAGACAATTCTAATTACAGATGTTGTTAAACATTTTATCATCACTACAATCTTTTATTCTCAAATGGAAAGTCATATGGAGTTGGAGAATAGATGAACAAAGACACTAGACACAAGGGATATGTTTGTGGAGGTATGGACTAGACTCACAGTCAAGCACCCACACAGCTACTCACACATTCCCCCACCTCACCCCAGCAGGATGGGGGAAGAAAATAGGAAGAACAGGAGCAAGAAGAATGGTAGGTTGAGATAAGGATGGAAAGATAATTTAACAGTTTCTATCACCTGCAAAACAGACTCAACCTTGGAGTACTCAATTTATTGGCAATCAAAATAATTTGGGTACCAAATACCAGTTTGGGTATTGTTAAACAGCAAAAAATAAAACCAGAAATATGTAGACACTTGGGAAATACCTTTCCTCCTTTCCATGCTCAGTTTTACTAAAGACTCCTCTCCACCCACCTTGCCACTGTCACAGGTTCTATTCAACAGCTTCAGTGAGGTAACAGGTGGTGCAAGTGGTCAGGGTCAAAATGTAGGTTTTTCTCTATGTTACTCCCTTTTTCTTACACAGTTTCCACACAACAACATGGGTCCTCTATGGGTTTTAGTACAATCAGAGAAGTATCTTCTCCAGTATGGGCTTATGTATGTGTCCTTTGGGGGGTGACCTTCACTCTATCATGAAGAACGTCATCTTCATCCTCTCAGCTCAGTGCTCCTTCTGATGTTTCTCACTCCTTCATTTTGTTTCCCTTCTTCCTCTGTGTGTTCTGCTCTTTCACAAATACATTTGCACAGCCTTGTTGATGGGCTCAGCTGTGTCCTATATTCCACAGCAAAGCCTACTGGAAGTGTATGTGTCTGGCATGGGGCAGCCCCTGGCCTTTTCCCACCTCTGCAGTCCCTAATTGCTGAAGACTTGCCACATGAACCCAATTCAACATAATTTCTAGATTCCTTGGCAAAGCTAACAAAAAATCTCAGTGCCAGGATATCAAAAGAGTTTATATGTATCTGTGTGTATTTTTTGGCCCCAAAGTGCTTCAAAAATCCTAGCTCAGGTCCATGAGGTTTCCCATCTATCCTGACTTCCCATCAGGTAATTCTCTGGCAGAAATAAGTTACAGTTTCACTCCAATTTCCCTGCAAATGAAAGTCAGCTATGGGTCCCTAGCACCTTTCTAGAGATACCCAGTTTGGGTGATGTGGACCACACTCCAGCTGTGCATTTCATGCAGGCACATTCCATGCAGCCTGGAGAACAGGCTCAGAGCTCCTTTTTAGAATTTTCCCAAAATCTGTATCCAGGAACTCTTGCCATTTGGTTGTTGTTGATCTCTCTGGCTACTCTTCAGTATTCAAAGAACACTATTTGGAGACCATCCCAACAAGCTGAAGCTCTGATTTCAAGTGGAAAGGAAAATAAACACTGCAGATTCTTGATAGAATGGGGGGAGGGTTGAGGAAGGGGCAGTTTCTTGACTTTTCTATCAGAACTACAAAGCCCCAGAAACTTTCCTGTAGTTTCATGCAGGTGCTGAAGCCTATCAATACAGATAATCCCCTTCCAGATCAGTGTGTCTGCTTGTGTAAAGATTTACTGTCTTTAACAGCCCACCTCAGTGGCATCTAAAAAGGGAGGTAGCATCTCTGGATCTAGCGTCTGGTATATAAGCTAGAGGAAACACTGTGCAAAGCTCCCACAAATTTGGACTTTGGGGAAACAAAATGAATCTCAGGTTCAATGTCATTATGGATGAAGAGAGGATGTTATGAAAGAAATCTGCTTTTTAATCAGTCTATTGTAATGAGTTGGAAGCATTTTCAAATTACCCCATAATTAATATGTTATTTGCTTAATGATGTATTTCCTTATGAATTGCTAATGATTATTGTCAGGAAGACATCTAAAATGCAGACTCATCTTGATCTGACAGCATATCTGTATACTCTTACCTTAATGAAAAGAGGCAGCCCCCCTCTTGCATCTCTATACCCCAAAATCAGGTATCTATTTTGTAAAGTTCTGGTGGCTTTTGTTTTCTATTAATTAACATTTGGAATAAAAACATACCCACACCAAAACAACCCCTTAAGGTTCTTTTTTAACACTATTTTCCACATTCTTGCTAGCATATTGAAAAGGAACATATAAAGACTGGATCTGCATGCTTTTATATTTTTCTGGCAATTATGACCAAAATTCTTCTACAAAATTTGATATTTAGATAAGCTCTTCCTAGTATCTGAGAACATCACTGGGACACCAGAAAATGTGAAACAAAGGAACTGGTTACATAATTATTTTGCCCTTTCTGTCTTCTTTTTGATTTCCCCTGATAATACCTATGCTGACTTTGGGCAGCTGCTGTGTCACTGCTTGGGGATTTTTGTTCATTATTTATTTTTTTAAATTACAACATTTTTTTTTCCTTTTCAATAAGTATCTATTTCTGCAGGTTCAACTCTTAGATCAGTAGGCTGAGCTGTAACAGGAAAGAGACTTTGTGTTGTACCAGGCACTAGCAGTTGAGCTTTGAAATTAATTCTTTTTTTATGACTTTACCTTTTCTTTGACCATACTTTTTTCCTGTTGATTTATTATCTTTGACAGGCTTTTTAGTGTGAGTCACAGTTAGTAACACACAAATCTTAACTGGAAAGGCTCCCCTCAAGTTTGGGAAGAAAGCGTTTCCCTTGGCAGTTCTCTTTCTGCTTTTCTGCTGAAAAGACTTCAAACCAGGCTGTGCTAGTGGTGTGCTTGGTACAGCATGTTTTTATTTGAAAACAGAAGTACTACAGAGGAGTAAGTAGGAAAAAATATGTGGGGATAAGCTGTTTTGCTTTTACAGGATATATGGGGTTTTTAAAATTTGCTTCATTTATTTCTCATTTGGTTTCTCATAGTCATGGAAACAAAAGGTTTGTCTGCCCGTAAGAAAATTACTAGAAGCTGACAGAGAAAACCTTTCTGCTATGATCTGCACAAAACTTGAGTGGAATCCTCAGTCCTTACTATCTTGTTTTTTATATTTTAAACTATGTGTTTGTCGATCCTCTGGGGAGCTGTGTCACTTTTCATAAAGCCCATGCCTTTGAAGGATGTAGACATTACAAAATCAGTGGTGGTCTTCTTTACCCCAAGTAAGCAGTTTGTACATTCAGACAAGGAACAGCATTCCCTCAGCCATTCTGCAGTGCCTTGTCTACACCATCCTTCAAGATCACAGAGGCACACGGAACACCAACAGCGTGTAAATAGCAGGCAGGACACAATTGTGCTGAAATCCCATCAAATGCCCCCGAAGAAGCGGTGCATGCATCAATTATTATTTGTCTGTGGAGCCAGTGCAGCTCTCTCTGTGCTGTACAGCCACGCAGGGTTCCGTGCTCCAGTCTCAGCAGCAGCCACATGGCAACCACCACAACCCTCCCTAAAGGCATGATTGGCTTGGTGACCTGACAGAGCACAGCTGACCTGCTCCTGGTACCTACTCTGTGCATCCCCAAATTGCCTCCAGGATACAGCACAAAAATGAGTGAGTGAAGTCTCACATCCTACTTCTGATGGGAGGTGCAAGAATCACATCCCAAAGAACAGAGATACCTCTGTCTTAGACCGGACATCAAGCTGGTTAAACCAAAAAAAGTATGCATTTCTTTTAAATGAGGCTTTCTTTCTGCCAAAGCTGGATTCCCTATGGGCTGTGCAAAACTCACAGATCCCTCTTTTTCCAAGAGTCAAAAGCTTCCTCTCCCTCCCAAAGTGTCACAGCAACATTTGAGGATTTGGGGATTTATTACAAGATGTGTAGCAGACAAAAATGGAACTGATGTATGGTGCTTCTGAGGATGCTGATCCCATTTCCAGTAATTAATGACAGTTGCTACAGCAGTTAGCTACAGACCAAACCCATGGATATATGTTCAAATGTTGGTGAAAAAAAATGTGATATTATTTACATTCTTCTGCATTTGGGAAAAAAAAAAAAAAAAGGAGAAAACTCTAACTAAGCAATACAACACACCAAAGACAAAAATCCTAGAGAATATTATCAAAACAACCTAAAGCTTGCATGAACAAGAGGTTGTGATTCAACCATTTACAGTTTAACAATGGGAGTGGGTTTTCTCTAATACATTGTATTAGGACTCAATGCAAATTTCCTGTTTCCAGATGCAAATATTTTGCAAGACTTTAGAGTGACAGGCTTAAAATGTGGAGCAGTTATCTCTGTATTTCATGCCTACTATATATCACTTATGCTTTGTGAAATTTGTTTCAGTTATTTGCCTTTTTTTCTAACCTCACAAAAGACCCAAAGAAGTGTGAGAAAAGATTCTACCTGAATCCAAAGGTACTCCAGCTATATAAAAAAAGAAGGATGTTTTATTACACTATGGAGAAACGAAAATATTTTAGGAGGGTTGAGTTATGACTTCTCTGAAATGCCCATAAAAAAATTCTGTTGCCCGCTGCTAAAATATTTTGAGTCTCAAATAATGCGGATACAACAGACAGTGCAAGGACACAGGAGTCAGCTACCATATATATAGGCAGGCAGCAGCAATCAAAAGGAGCTCACAGAACAGTTGCACCTGACAACTGGCTGGCGTTGTATTTACAACATACAGAAAATTTGGAATGAGCAAGGGGACTCAAACTTTAACAGAAAATTGTCTTTTTCTAAAGTTTGGAAATTAGTGAGTCACTTAGAAAAAAAAAATAGCAATTGCGGATTCTGATGCATTTCTTATTTATAGTTAGAACCAAAGCACAAACAACAGACCATGAAAAAGCTGCTCTTACAATACAGTCACACAGATCTGAGACAGCCAGAGGAGAAAGCTGGCAAGAAAGTGTGTATATCTTTCTCCCTATTACAGGGAGAGCAAAATGGAGATAGTTTAGTGAGGATACACACTGCTGCACTGCAGCCAAGGAACATAAACAGAAGAATGTCTCTAATGGGGCTAAAAAATAGATAGCTAGGAAAGGATGTAAGAACAGGGTAGCCATAGACAGATAATTTCCCAGAATCCTTTCCCAGCATAGAACAATTTATGTCTTGGGACCTCTCCAGCTTCTTTCTGAGAGAGGAAGCATATGGCTGATGGTGGCTGGTGTACAGGGCTTTTACACATAGTTATTTTAGGGGTTATTTCAGCCAGAAGAGGCTGGAAAGGTCAGTCAGGACAGAGGCTGAGGTGATTCACAATACTATGGAACCATCAGTTCAGCACTGAAGGCAGCTCAGAAAGACTAGAAATTATAAGAAAAGGAACAGAAAACAAAACCCAAAATGTCATGCCAGATAGCACCCATACCTTGATATTTTGGTTCCCATAGGTGAAAAACAAACATACAAACAGCATGTGGTAGCACTTTAAAAGGTGCAGGGGAAGGTACCAAGGAAATCCTAGGTACAGAATCACTTACAAGGACAGGTTGGACTCTTCAGCTGGCAAAGAGACATCCTGAAGGGAGATACAGCTGAGATTTTCAAATTTCAAAGAGCTTCCAGAAGGCTAGACAAGGACTGGATCCTCACTGTCTCCTCCAGCACAAGAACTGGTGGCCATAAGAAGAAGTTAGTCAGAGACAGATAAAAGTAAAGAAAAAGATTTTTTTCATGCAACATGGTAGAACTGATTGGAGGAATTCCTTGCCAAAGTACATCATGAATGCAAAAAGCTTAGAGGTGCACTTGATCTGTTGAGTGCTACTAGGCCAAAATCAATAGGCTCAGGGAATCCTGGCAGGTGAGAATACCTGGAAGCTGAAAACATATCAAGTGAAGGATTCTTGCCTAGTTTTTTTTCTTCCCCATACATCCTTTAAAGTCAGTCTACTAAACTAAATGAAACTTTATTCATTTAGCTTAGTAGACTGACTTAGTGGTAGTATTCAAAGAAGAAAGGCCATTCACATGATTTTATTCTGTGACAATTTTGTTCTCCTGCACCAGCCCATTGACAAGCAATAGGAAAGAGGAAAGGACCAAGAAAGATGGTCAGGAAAAAGCCAGGAATTCTGCTATAGGAAACGGTAACAGGAATGCTTTGGAGGAAGGTACAATTACGTCTGTGCTTTGCCATTTGGCATACCTTAGGAGGACCAAGTGACAGAGAAAGGACTCTTTGGAAACTGAATTCTTAAGTGAACATCTGCATCCAAGTGCTCAGGGTACAGAATCCTTTCTCTCCAATTTTGGAGGTCGCAGCTTTGTCCCAGAGTAAATACAGATCTTTCACTAGGAAGAAAAGGAGTTTTTCTCCATGAACAACACAACAGTATATCAGATCTCAGCCCTGAAAGAACAGCAGCACATGGGGAGGCTTCCTCTTGCTGCAGAAAGGAGACAGTTGCATGGTTGTCCCAGTATAGCCTGGATGCCTTCCAGAAACAGAGGGGGTGTCATATGCTATGGCCAATGCTGCTGACACCATTCTCAAAGGTATGGTGCTAGCAAGAGCCCCATCGATGATATCTTTGTTCAAAATGCAGTAGAGGTTCTTCTGAGAAATGCTGTTTAAGCAGCAGCTTTCATAATTTAGGAACGATGCTCGAAAGGAACGCCACTGAAGTACACAGTCTGCACCAGTTAGACAGCTATCCCATTAGGTGATGGTGTCCTAAAATAAAATCAAAATGAGAGACAAAAGGCAATAGGTGCTCTACCCAGAGATAACAGTGTCCATAAAATCAGAGAGAAAATAAAAAATCCCAGTGGGCAGTAGGAGGAAGGAGGGGGATAGAAGCTGGACAGGATTACAGCTGCATCACAGGGCAAGTACACAGGGCATGCACTGTACAACTGCAGTGTTAGAGAGGGAAGTACAGAGCTCTCAGCATACCTCCCCCCCATGCCTACGTAGTTACCCCCAGTAAGTGACCTACTGCCACCATCTAAAAAAGAGCTGTTGATCTTTTCTGAGGAGAATCTTTCAGCAGAAAGGAGAGTTTAATAGTCAGGACAAAAATCTCACTAGGCTCTCAAAAAATATATGACTATACATACAATTTGAGACATTGTTCCTCTGCCTGACATAAAGAGTGTTGTGAATAAGACCCTTCACTGACCTCGCAGAAAACACTAGCATTATTTAAAAGGCCTGTTGTGTGTCACAGTATCTGAGTAGGAAAATGTCTGAAGCAGAATGAGATCCTGTGTCATTGCATAGCAAGAAGACCTTATCAGCAAATCTGAGTAGTGCAACTCAATAAAGAACAGAGCAAAATGAGAGAGTGGATTCCTAATCGTGTTTTTAACCAGCAAGTACAGCACTAATTATATCAGAGGGTTATTATTTTTAATAAGGAACCATCCCCTGAAAAGATTTTCTCCTTATCTGGACACTGGCAAGATACAAAACTACTTCCTAGCTATAATCCACATATTATCCTAACTACTTACCTCTTCACTGACTGCCTGTTAAAAAACAGTTTCAAAATGTAACCAGCAAAGAGAAGAAAAATATGTTGTGGATTCCCTCACATTCCTGTGTAATGTGTAAAAGCAATTGAAATCAGGCTTGAAGTAATCGCCATTTTGATGTTTTTTTCCCTTGAAAATTTCAACTCATATATTGGCCATTGTTTGGATTTCTCTGGTGTCAGTGGCTACTTAGAGGACATTTTTTAGTTTATGTATTTTTTTAATGTATACTTCAAAGATTAAATATAGGCTCATTTTCTTAGCCACAGTTAAAAAGATAGGATTGGTGAACATTTGACAAAGTTTTTCTACCAACTGTTCCAGTGAAACAGATGTTAATCGCCTACATACGTTTTTATCTCTGGATTTCAATCATTCCAACAGCCTTTAAAAAAGTAAGTATGAATTTCAAATGCATTTCTAATGCAGAAAATCAAAACAGGAAGAATTTGAAGTATAATTTTTAGCCATCTTCATTCATCATAAAGAAAATGGACAAAAAAGCCTTTATTCTTTCTGCCTTTTCTTTGTCAACATGAAAGAATACTGTTTTTCTCCAGTTCTGAAGACTGCCAGGGACTGCAGTGCAACCAAAGATCTTACCAAGGAAACAGACAAAAAAATAGAAGTCTAAGAAAACTCTAAGACATCTTAATGATTTCTCTATCCCAGTGTTCCTGAAAATAGTCCAGTAGCTGAAACATTACTTCATTTCAGAGCACCTTTCACCAGTCACCCTCTGGGAGAGCTTCAGACTCTCCTGTCCTTTTGACATCATCCATGCCCAAGCCTGCACTCCTAGGGCTGGTTAAGTCTGCACTATATTGATTTGTCCTCTGGTAATGTGTCCTTTTCAAAGAGTCTCCCCAAAGTGAGTGCCCTTAGTATAGGGCACCTCTGAAATGGATGCAATTCCACTGCAGAGTCAAAGTAATTAACTGATATCCAAAAAAAGTAAAGAAATATAAAAATCCACAACTCTTATGTGTTTAAAAGCATTGAATGATGAATGCACAGCCTGGGATATATTACTTGTACCTGCTGTATGAGTCAGAGATAGCTACATTTACTGTCTGCCATAAAACATTTAGAAAATTGCAAAGCTGGATCATAACATTTTCCCCCTCCAGAAAAGTATTGCATATTTTTCTGTTTCATCTGAAAGTTCTGATTTTCTGAAGATTTATTCAGAAAAGTGGAAATAGTCTTAAGACAGGTCAAGTTTTTTTTAAATTATTCAACTATTAATTTAAATGTTGGCAAAGTTGAAGTGATAGCTCATAGTTACAAAACAGATGGCTTCAAAATGGTAATAGCCACATCAAGGAGAAAAACACCACATAAAATATGTAACTTTATTTGTATTTTCCAATTTTCTCTGATGCCTAATCCATTACACTCTCATTTGTCTGCCAGCTTCACCCCCAATATAAGCCTAAAATAAGTACTATGAAATGCTGAAATCTTAGTTGCAGTCACTGAAAATGACGGAGCTAAGGTGATAGTTTTTCCCTTTTACTGCTGTGGACAACCAGCAAACACCACGTCTTTAAAAGAGAGCAGTAATTGACAGCAATTTGCACACTTACACATCCTTATACATACTCCTACATACATTTGTTGACATAAATTTCAGACAGCTCTGCTTTCTTTGAAAACAACTGGAATTTGGGCAAGGAGAAAGAAGTTGAGACTCCAGAGCAGTGGCATGTGGTTAACGTAGATGGAAAATACTTTTCTGCCTGTCTGTTTAAAGGATTCTTTCTTTGTTCATTTAGAAGCACATTAGAGAAAGAAAAAGTTGTGGGATTTTTTTCTGTGAAAAATGATCTTTTATTAGGAGAGAGGAATATAAAGGACTCTGATAACAACTCCGAAGAGTCATTCAGAAGCTGCACAGAAACCTCACAAGCCCAAAATTATCCTTCCTGATAGAAGTTAAAAGTTTCACCAGGGTGGTCTCCATACACTAAAAAGCAGGGGAGGCAGTGAACAGAAATGCAAGCCAAATACAGACTCGTAATACAGGCTACTACCAGACTTTGAGGATTATCCCAGCTTGTCATGTTAAATAGTTGCATATTTGCTTGCCTACATTTATTTACACTGATTAAATAGCCAGTGCCACTTTGAACTTTCAGGGTTTTCACCCCCAGAGACTCTAGACAAAGGTAACTAAGTTTGGTAGTAAGAATGACACTGTTTCCAGTTCCTTCTTAGACGTGTTCAAGAAAGCAAGCCATCACTTACGGCTTGATGAACACAGGACAAGATCACCACAGAGACTGCTAAACATTGTCCACTAGATGTTTAAGCCAAGAGAGACAAACCTCTGCTGGGAGCACTTGAGGTACAGTGAATCCCCTGAAGGAACGGGTGGACTTTTAGCCTCTAAAATGAGACTCTGCTCACGACGCCAGGTCATCTGCAGAGGACAGATGTTTACCAAATGTATGTCTCAAGGCTATAGTAATCCCATACAGCAGAAAATGCTTCCAAGAAAAAGCAGGCCCTTTGGCACCTGAATATCTAATCCCAGCAGGGCACTCTTTCCATAAACACCACTTTGCCAAGTGCAGCGTGATCTACAAAAAGCACAGCTCTCTCTGAAAAGTAAGGCTCTTTTATTTTACTTGTTCAGCACAGAGTGTGTGTGTAAGCCATCCATTGTGTGTTTAACTAGGTCACTTTTCTTAGCAGCTTTAACTCCAGTAAATTGATAGTTAACTCAAGGCAACAGACACAGGAGCAAGGCAGGAACCTGGAACAAATCTCGCATGGCATCTCCCGTGGCACCTCTGGAGAAATGTTTGTGCCTTGAAAGACAGACCTCTAAAAGCATGATTTACTCCCAGGTGACAAATGGGAATGTGTCCATCTTGCTTGCAGTGCTGAGCCCACAGGATGACTTATCACAGAGATTCGGGTACATCTCCAGCTAAATCCTACTCCAAATACACCATCTTCACCTGGTGTTTTCTAGCTGATCATAATGGGTAAAAGCAGAAATAGATATATGGATGGATGTATATACAGCTATAGATACATTCATCTGCTTTATTTCCTGTTCCCAATAATATAGACATTGCTGCCTTCACAGACTGAACCCACCTGGGAGCCACAAATAGCAATGAGTACTGACAAAAGAAAGTTCTTTGCTATCAGAATATTCCCACACTGGAAGTCTTGATGGCCTTAGCTATTTCAGTATAGAAATAAGCTGCACTGTCTTCCACACCCTTAATATGAAAACCAATAAAACAGATACAGCAAAACAGCACATAAAATCTTAGTGCAGCTTAACTCACTTTGCAATAAAAAAGATTATATTTGTAGATATCACATACCTGTTGGTGTATCCACATGGGGTTTATTCTTACTTGCATAATTTAAATGTGTAAGCAAAATAAATTAGGGTTAATTAGGATTAACTAGTAGACCTTCATAGTTAAAGCCCAAAAGAACATTCTGTGATGTACTGAGGAGGGGAAGGGGACACTTAAAAGGATCATTGCTTCAGCATCACCTTGTGTACTGCAAAAAGCCACATATTCAGCAGAGCTTCCTGTCTTCCTCTCCTTTACCACTCCTGAGTTACTGAGGACCTTGCCCTAAGTCATATAGCAAACTATGTTTGTTAGAATTATACCAATAAACCCTGACCTCCACAGACCACGTGTGACTGCTCTACATATACATGGAAAACAGGGAGAGGGTAACTGAGATTTTTTTGTACGATTATCATCCCAGCTCATCCTACAGGTGTTTCTATGCTGTGACAAATGACATTTGAAATTAGCCTCTTCCCCTCTGTCAAAAGACCTTGACTAAGTGTCACCCTCCACCCCTGCTTCACCTTTCTTTAGAGGTCTGATGCTTGGGGAGACTGCTGTGATTCCATTGCTTCAGGCAGCAGTAAAGGGCTGTCTCCCAGGAAAAGTGAGGTCACAGCAAAGGTTAGGTGCACATAAGGCTGCCAAAGGTAGGGCAGCTCCCAGCACATCCAATGCGAGAATGTAATAAAGACAACACCTCTTATGTTATCCTTTCTTTTTTGCCCAACTGTCTGGGGACAGCCTTACAGCTCAATTGACTGTAAGGGGCCCAAGTCTACACAAGTCTAAAGTAAAGCCTGAACTCAGCTCTGCCACTGCATCCCCAAAACACACAACACAGTATTAACCCTCAATCATAACCGAAATGTTTAGTTCTACCATTCTATAGTCTGATAGATGATTTTATCAGCATGATCGTAAGCAATCCTGTACGCCTGTGATACAGCACTCAAGCCATTAGTTCTTGAATCAGCTCCAATGTCATCACATTAATAATAGCTCTTTCTCCTCTTTTTTTTTTTTTTTGCCTTTGAGATGCAGGAAGTCTGGAGAGGTATTTCTTCATTTTCTGAAGGGAAGAATTCTCCCTTGCCTCAGAATTTATTATAAAAACCTCTCACTAATTTCCTAACCTAAAATCTCCATACATTTTTCTTTTCTTCTACAGTTCTTTTCTGTCATTTGCAGAGTCCTGTAATTATATCTTCTCCAGAGATCCTTTTACAAACTGCTTTTGATCCAGGTGAATATAAAATCCCATGCACAAATTATCCAAGAAGGTGGGAAGAAAGGAGCTTAAGTTGCCATTTATATCCCAATGCAAGAAATGCCATTTCTAGAAACACTCACAAATTTTCAAAGACCACTCCAGAGATTGTATTTTCGCATTTCGTTGGGAGAATCAGAAGGCTGTGCTTGATCTGTGGGTTCTATATGTCCGCTACATACCCCATTACCATTTAAAACGGAGTTGTGTTAGCAAAAAAATGTGAGCAGGATTTCTGTTCCATCTCTCCCCCCGGCACATGAAATGGTAAATGAAAAATGCCCCTCATAAAACCATTA
Organism: Origma solitaria; assembly: GCA_013397895.1. NCBI lineage: Eukaryota > Metazoa > Chordata > Aves > Passeriformes > Acanthizidae > Origma > Origma solitaria. The sequence continues at coordinate 398,062 of VZRL01005953.1, forward strand.
ATATTTCCAAAGTTTCCAAAATTCATAAGTCCTAACTCTGGTACAAAATAGAGCAGTGCAACTCCAGCTCTAAGAAGGAATCATGGTCCCCAAGGAAAACGCCTTTGACAGACTGGTTGGGAGAAATCATTTCCTTTCACTCTTATTTTTGTCACTGTCTGCAAAGGAGAAAATTAAAAAGAATAATCCATCTCCAAACATTATTTCCAGGTTCAGCCTGAGTAAGGAGTTGGAGAAAATGTTCTTCTCCTTAATGAAGCTACTCTGGCAGTTGCATACTTAATGCTACTTTCCATTCTGACAGTTAGTGGGCACTGGATTTTTTTTTCTTCCTCTCTTTACTTTCTGTGTGATTGATTGAGAAACCTCCTGCCTGGATGGCATCAATTCACCATAATCTCTGCTGCCTATTAGGCAGTTTAATTCCAGCATCCCATTTTTTATTTTTGAGTCATGAATGTAATCAGTCCAGCCCAGATCCTGGATACTTATGAGAAAAAACTGACAAAGGCATCAGCCATTTTTCTTCACATTTGACGAGTTACCAATGGCGACAGTACATAAAGACTTCCATCTTCTTCTGATCCTAAGTACCTGACAAATGCACAGTGTTTCTGAGGACAGAGCAGAGAGGCCTTGCAGTCATCAGAGTTTTGTTGTTTCTATTTTTTTTAACACACTGATCTTATTAGATCTTTGCTAGTGTTGCCATACTTGACTAAACCTTTGTCAGCCTAGCTCCTACGAAGGATCTCCTGGGAATGGTTCTGGTTTTTGTTCATCCCAGGACTGAGATAATTAGACAATTTATCAACTGTGAGGCTAGCTGGGTTGTAATGTTTTCTTGTTATCTTGACCTTAATGTTTTGGATGCTCTAAGCTATGACAGCTAGGCCAGCCATAACCATTCCCTCAAGGTTATGGACAGCTTTGTGCTCCCAAGACAAGAACAACAGAAACATTTACACTCTTCAAATTACCCAGTCCTCTACCATCTATCTGCAGTTCATCTACAGAACCCTGGTTTATACTGCTATTTGACCTGCTGTGTCAAGTACCAATGCAGTAAGAGAAGAAATGTCTGTCTCAAAGTCAGTTTCTCTAGCTCCTTCAGCTGATTTTACTTTCTTCCAAGATTATCAGAATCAGTATTAAGATCTCAGTGCTGAGAACTCAGACATTGAGAAGAAATGCAGGATCTTTAATTGCTCAGTGATGACTACTTGTTATGGAACTCTCTCACACATATGCCTTTCTATCATAAAAAAGCCCTTTTAACTCCTCGGTGTGTGAACATGAAAGACAATAAAATACTTTTCAAAATGGAAGCAGACTTCAGAAGACTCGGTATCTTAGCTCAGAGCTAAGAGTGAAGGAAACCAGCTCTTCTGCAGCAGTGCATGTCCTGCAGCAATAGTCATCTCAGTGCAGCTGGAAACCCAGGTTTTCATGGGAACTGACTTTCCTTCCACAATGGAAGAGCAGATATTGCTTATACAGCACAAAGACTGGTGCCACACTTTAGCATTAATGGTTTGCAGGTGATTGGTGTGTATATGTTTTTCTCTGCCCTAATGACGGTGGATGGGCAGGCTGTAAGAACTAATTAGGTTCTGCACAAGGAAAAACTTGCCTGGATGTGCTGAAACTGACCACATTGACAGCTGTGGGGATTATGCTGAATGATGAGAAATAGCTATTAGAAATAAGAATATCTCTGCATGAAGGGATAGGATGTACCCTCAGCAAGTTTGCTGATGGCTCTACACTGAGGCTGGTACACCTGAAGGCTGTGCTGCCATTCCGTGGAATTTTGAGATAAACATAAGGAGGTTCAACAAGGGCAAGTGTAGGGTCCCGCACGTGGGGAGGAATAACCCCAAGTACCAGCACAGGCTGGGGGTTGACCACTTAGAGCTGTCAGTGTGCCCTTGCAGCCAGGATGGCCAAAATATCCTGGAGTGCATCGGGAAGAGTGTAGCCAGTAGGTCAAGATCCTGTCCCTAGTGAGGCCACATCCAGAGTGTGGTGTCCAGTGCTGCGCTGCTCAGTACAAGAGAGACAAGGAGCTACTGGAGAGGGTCCTGTAGAGGGCAACAAAGATGATGAGGGGTCTGGAGCACCTCTTAGGAGGGGAGACTGGGGGAGCTGGGCCTGGAGAAGACTGAGAGGGGATCTCATCAGTGCATATAAATTTCTCCCAGGTGGGTGCCAAGAGGATGGTGCCAGACTCTTTCCAGTGGTGCTCAGTGACAGTACGAGGAGCAATGGCCATGATCTGAAACACAAGAAGTTTTACCTCAACATGAGGAAGAATTGCTTTACATTGAAGATGGCAGAGCACTGGAACAGGATGCCCAGGGAGGGGTTGGGGTCTTCCTCTTCAGAGACATTCAGAATCCACCTGGACATGTTCCTGTGTCACCTGCTCAAGGTGACTCTGCCTCAGGTAGGGAATTGGACTGGAAGATCTGCAGAGGTCCCTTCCAGCCCTAACTCTTCCATGATTCTGTGACATTCTGCAGACCAACAGATCCCATGGAAGTTAATATCAAATGCAAGTGCTTTGTTGTGGGGGTAGGTGTGGGGAATCAGAGCCCAAGAGCCCAGTTTTCAACTTTGGATTTTGTACCTGATCAACAGCACAAGTTGAGTTTAAAACAGAATATTTTCTCCTTCAAACTGGGAGAAGACTCAACTAACAAAAGTAATTGGAATTATCCCGGTTTCCCTCCATGGTCAGTACAATCTCATCAACAGCACAAGGACATGTTTTATTGCTGGTGGAAACCAGACACATAAAAATGTACCAAAATAAGAAAGTGAAGTAGAAGCTGCTTTAAGCATGCTTAACAAGCTATTCTATCTTGTCATCTCACTGAATTTAAGCCTTCCTCTTATTTAAACTCATCAGTTTGAACATCCTGTTTATGGAGTTTACTCAAGACAGTCTGGTTTTCCCCATGCCCTCACATTTCTGGGAAACTTGCAATGGCTTTGTGAATTACTGCAGTCTTATAAGATATATTGTATATTTTATGAATTGCTTAGTACAGTCTGAGCATACTTAACATGGGTAATAAAAGTATATACTGTCTTTTTTGTGTAACTTATCCAATAATTCATAAATAAATAAATCATATAAAAGCAAATACAATTTCTTCAAGCTATCATTAAATGCTCTATATTTAAAACAAATGCTGGGGAAAAATATTAAAAGCTTAGCTCTAGAAATTGAAGAGGCACCAGGAAAATGAAAATCTCATTTCTCCCTGAAAATCTAGTGCCTGTTATAGTTACAAGCAACCCCTAAAATTACTATACATGAAAGAAGAATGTCCTCTATTTCCTGCAGTTTGTTACATTGTGCATTTGACAGCACATTGTGCGTAGTCATTTATTAAATCAATTTCTACTCTGCTGAGAATATTCTTATCAATGCCAAGAAAAGAATAAAACAACACAAAAAAGTATATGTTTTTGAAAAAGAAGTTTATAAATAATTTCCAAGACTTGCTAGCCACTGCTGATCAAGAGAAACCACTGGATCTATACTGATTATTCTCTCAGAGTCTGGTCTACATTTTAATAAATGGTGTTATTAAAATCTTATTATATCAGAAGCTATATTTTCAATTCTGTAACATCCCTTTAGTGTTTCATTGATATTTGGCAAGCTGAGTGGCACATAAGAATAAAACCAGGGGACAATGCAGAAGGGAAGTACCAGCACATCTTTTGCATTTTCCTTTAGCCATTGCGTCTGGTCTCTGGAAGGTCTTTTGCAGATGGCAAAGGTAGGGACTGGGACAATGAAGAAGCTGCTGCATCTCCTACCTGCTCCAGGAGATGATCAAGACCACTGCCTTGTGCTTTCTGCTCTCTTGAAGACTTTGGTAAATCGTTCATGGTCTCCAGCTGATATTCAAGGTGGCGTATCCCACAGGGCTTATGTCCTATCCATGTCCACACAGGGATATCTCAGAAACACAACTGCAAAAACATAACGAAGCACCAAAACTGAGATGCCTCCATCTGGAGACAGGTTTCAATTCCCACCACATGCTCAAAATGATAAAACCTGTAAAGGAGTCCATGAGAGCCACTGGTGGGTAGCACATTACCCACAGTAGGACACTACACTCCTTTCATTTTCCACAGAAAGGAAAATTAATTTATATTTCCTCCCCTGCTTTGTCTCCTTCCTTTTGATGTTTTCTATAACTTTTGTCTTGCACCTTCCACATATTCTCATACATCAATGCTTCCCAGAGCCAGGTTGTGACATGAAAGGTGTTTTATCATCCATAAAAACTCATCTTACATGAGGCTTTCCCCAAAGTTTAGCTGTATCTATGATATTGCAGGAGACAGTCACTATTCTAATTCTGATTAAAGAAAAAAAAAACCCACACCACTCAATAGTGACCAAATAAACCTTATCGAGAGGACACTATTTCAATGTGACACTGTAGCTGCAGGAACATATTTCCCAGCCCGCTATTGAAATTCTATAATCTGAATAGGAGAGGTACAAATGAGTTGGAAGGAAAAACAAATCTTTTCAATTGTGCTTCATTTTTCACTTCAAAAGTATAATGGTTGACTGTGATCCATGACAGACAGATCATTACCCCAAAGTGTAATATACCTTCAGCTCTCGAGTCAAAGTACTTACAGTGCAGAAGCTCATGTTGTGGTTTAACCCCAGCCAGCAACTCAGCACCACACAGCTGCTTGCTCATTCCCTGTCCCCAAACAGGATAGAGGGAACAAAACTGGCAGGGTCAAAGTAAGGAAACTCATGGGTTGAGACAAGAAGAATTTATTAATTGAAATAAATAGCCACCAAACAGCGGTCCCCAGCTAACCACCTCTCTAGCTCCTTACTGAGCATGATATGGTATGGAATATCCCTTGTGTCAGCTGGGATCTGCTGTCTCAGCTCTGTCCCCTCCCAAGTCCTTGTGCACACCCCACCCCTTCTCTGGGACAGGTATTAGTTAGAAGCTATTTCTTACAAATATTCTGAGTGTGTGAGGCTTTTTCTGTATTATCATGAACCGTAAGCATTAATATCATTAAGATTATTAGGAATGTCGGATGAATTTTGATTATTCAGTTACAATATTTATTAAACTAACAGTAATTTTTTCCATATGTAGAGAATATGTTCCCTACAGATCCAGGGCCAAATTCTCATTAGAACAGCATGAATGGCAACAAAGTTTAGATGGACCAGAGGAACATCATATATTGACAGGATTTCTGAATTGAAAATAAAGCAGTTGCTGAGGTTGACTGTCTGGATCATCCAGTAGCCAAAGCTCAGCAGCATTTGCTGAGTTGAGAAACTGCCTGCAGGCACAGTGCTTCAAGGAAGAGGCATGGGGAGAACTACCCAGCCAGGGATGCTCTACAAAAAGCAGGAGCTCCTAAGGTTTCTCCAGCAGTGGATCAGAACAGAAGGACAGGACAGAGGTTGGGTAGGGAGCAGGCAGATCACAAATTTTCTTTGCAGTGCCCTGGTACAAGTCACTGGGAGTGGAAAAGCCCTGAGAAAGTCTTTCAGGACATGAAATTTTCCATCATCGCTGTGCAAAGCCACTCCATTCCCTGCAGAGCCCTCTAACATAAATGCTTTGGCTAACACTCCACAAGAATTCCTCCTCCTTTTTCATCAGTATGTTCTTTAATAAAGTTTCAGTTACCGGTGTATAAATCAAACACATAGGGAATATTAGTCCCATCCTTATAAAGAACAATTTACTGAAATCTGTTTTTCTGAAAGTTTGGTGCATGATGGTTTGTTGTCTGTTCATGAGCAAATAATACAGTAAATCATCCGACTGAGCACCAATTTCTCAGCACTGTCTTTAGATTTTACCTGTGCCGGACTAGGGCTTTTTCACTCACAATATGGTTTTCAGCCCTGTGAAGTGAGTCTGTAGAATGAGTACTTGAGCCACAGTGAGCCCTCTCTGCACTGCTTCTCTGGTGGGAAGGACAAGTGACTCCTCTTTGTAAGGACACAAGGGCCCACCACATAGAGACTTTCTAAACACCTGCCGATTGTGGTGTAAAAGTCTTCACAGGCTTATCCCGAGGCCATCTGCCTCTCCCTTTGCAACACAAAGCCACGGTTCTCTTCACTCACATTGGCAGGAATTTCCTGCACCAGCTCTGGAAATAAGAAAAAACAGCCTGAAGGACCCCTGCAGCATGCTTAGTTGCCCTCAGCTTGGTGTTCCTCTAGGGACTTCACAAAATAAATGAGATCTATGGGGTCCTGAGTCCAGAAGGCATTTGTTTGCTTTAGGCTTGTGCAGCTAATGCAGTGAAGAAGGTGAAGGACTACAGTAATCTAGTTTTGGTGAGAAAGAGGGAGATCTATCACTCTTTTATTCATTAATAAACAGACAAATAACTTTAAAATATAGCTGACCAATATTTAAAGGGTCTATAGCAGGGATGGTTGCCTTTTATTCCCTGCGACACTGATAGCATAAAAAGCACTGTGAGAAAGTTATCCATCTAGAAATATGCATTTGACTGATCTATTGGCTTAAAACAACACCTAAGTTACACTTTACCAAATTACCCAGAGTCTTCAGCAACCAAACTGTATTACCGCAGAGGAAAACATAATGTTTCCATCCTTTATTTTTATTTTAAATCTCTATTCCTTCTGGAAAGTGCATTCTGTATTTCACTGTAACCTCAACTCTGCACCAAATGCTTATTTTCCATTTTATCATATAATTCACTCCATAGTATGTTGTAGTTTTCTTGTATAAAGTTGTTTTAAGGCATCATGAAAAGCCCATGTATGCAAAAACTACATTATTAAGGTTTTGCATTGTGGATGTTATAACCCTTTTAAATGCCTGCTTCAGTCTAAGGACAAAAAATAATTGTAAAGGGAAGGAATTGTATAGAAAATGTTAGCTGGAGTTACACTATGTGTCCATCTCCCAGTTTCTGTTTGGTTCATCACACACCACCCCACTAGAAATTACTGGAAACAAAATAAATATAGCTACTTCCTAGACACCAGCCTTTGATTTAAATTATACTAGCACCTTCATACCTGCATCCTTCCTCTCCCTTATTTCCAATAAAATATCTCATTGAGCAGTCAGAAGGAGAAAAATAGCAGAAGGAAAATATTTGAAAGAATAAACAAGGACAAGACACCTAGATAAAGGCACCATAGTGTCCTCAAATGATCATGACTACAACCTCTTATCTGGCAGCAAAGAAATAAAACATTTAACAGTAAGTGGGTGATGGAGTACAGAGGACCAAAACCCGTGGCGAAAATTGAGAGAAATAATTCAATGGTGTATTTCTAAAAGGTTTGCTAAAGAGAAGGAACTGTTGGAAGACAACTAGTAAGCAAGCCAACAGGAAGGAAATGAGGAGTTGGTAACTTAGTGTCTTCCCATTGTTACTTAAATTCTTCAGAGCTTCTGTTGGAAAGCAGGATATTCCCTGCCTGGCTGTTACCAGACTATAAATACATTTCAAGAAATCAATAAAGTGTAGAAATCAGTACCTAGAAAGACCTGTCCATCATCTTTTCTGCAGATAAACGATCATGTCTGATCCTCTTCGTAGATACTAACAACCTCAGTATCCAAATTTTGCTGTTTCCTTACTAACATATCCCTTTAACAGCCAGAGTAGCTGAACACTGCTCTAATTAACATTGTCAGTCAACTAAATCAGTGTCAGAAATCATTCTGCTTAGTGATCTTCCACTGCCAACAGAAATTTTATGTCTGTAATGTGTCAGTGCTTCACAACCTAACAGCATCATGAGGAGCAAGCAGCCAAAGTGAAGTGATTGTCGTGCTCTGCTCTGGACTGGGGTGGCCTCACCTCGGGTCCTGTGCGCAGCGTTGGGTGCCACAGTATACAAAAGATATAAATCTATTAGAGAGCATCCAAAGGAGGCTCATCAAGGTAATGAAGGGTCTAGAGGGAAAGCCATACAAGAAGTGGCCGAGGACATTTGGCTTGTTTAGCCAGTAAAAGAGAACACTACACGTCACAGTCTACAGCTTCCTCATGAGGGGAAGAAAAGGGGCAGCACTGATCTCACTGATCTCTGGTGGCCAGTGGCAGGATCTGAGGAAATGGCCTGAAGTTGCATCAGGGGAGGTTTAGTTTCGATACTAATAAAAGTTTCTCCCTCCAGATGGTGGCTGGGCACTGGAACAGGCTCCCCAGGGAAGTGGTCACGGAACCAAACCTGGCAGAGCTCAAGAAACATTTGGACAATGCTACCAGGCACATGGTCTGATTTTTGGGGTGGTCCTGGGAAAAGTCAGGAGTTGGACTCCATGATCCTTGTGCATCCCTTCCAATTCAATATACCCTATGATTCAGGGATTCTATGACTCTAAAAGAGCAAACCACCTTCCGAAAGTCTCAAATGCAAAATTCAACACTGATTTCTTTTCAGGAAACCTTAAGCAAACTAGGTACGGATGTTAAGTTACTTTCTACTAAGTCTTCAACACAGGGTCACTTCTGAACATATGTGCAATCCTTCTCGACACCCTCAGACCCAGGGTTGTTTGCTATGCACTGCAGTTAATTTGCAATTATTTTTTGTCACAAAATTCTTTCCAAGATCATTGGATCCAGATTCATTCACAGAAGTCCATATCCAACTCACAATTGAGAAAAAGCCTGCATTTCATCATACCAAACTATGAACAACATAACGCCTTGCCAGATGAAGGTAGTGCCATCAGTGACAACAAACAAGCTCCTGATTCCTGATCCTACCACCTGTCCTGTTGGTTTTGCCCTTTTACACTGCCACAGCCTGCTCCTGTATTGAGCCAGGACAGAATGCTGTCAGCTTTCATGGGCTCCAACATGTTAGCCCATGCTACAGCTCTGATACACAAATGCATCAACTGTTGTCTTATTGAGAAACCATGAAGGTATTTAGATAACAAATATCAAACTGAATTCAGTGAGACAAGGAGGCCTGAAAAATCACATGGAATTAGACCTTAGTCCTTTGTCCTGTTTATGTATATTGTTAGATTTTCTTCCAGCTCTTGACCTGCCTACCTACTCTTCATTTTAGTTCCCTCTTAACACCATTTGCTTTCAGGCCTTCAGATTTATACCTGTCCAACTTGAACCAGGCAAAGTCTCCCCTTGCTAGATGAAACATCTGTCTACTTTAACAACATGTTAAAAATGCCTTCAGTTCTTTAATCATTTTTGGGTTTCATCTAAAAACAAGCCCAAATTCATCAGGATCTATCTGGCAGTTATGTGTACCAGACTGAACACAATGTGCTGGCTGAGGTTATACTACAATGACAGAAAGGAGAAATATAACTGCACTGCTCAGAAACATGCCACCTCTGAGCATGGAACTCTGAATAACTCTGGCCTTTTTTTTCTGGCTTATTATATTGTGAAATTACCTGCAAACACCTTCCAGCATGATCAGTTTCTTCCGTTTCGTCTTGCCAGTGAGCCAAGCTGTTTCAAACTATTCTTCCTGCAATAGTGTCTTGCAAGTTTTCAAATTGTGATTAGTAATCTGATTTTTTGATCCTGCAGATGTGTAAAGAATCTCAAAACATATATACTCTCATAAACTTATTGGCTTAAGTGGTGCTATGACAGTTCAAGCTGGCTGAGAATCTATTCTAAAATATAGTAGTGCACGCTACTGATGTCAATCAAGATAAAGATTGCCATGGGGATAAATAATTTTTCATGTGTTTTTCTGAAAAGAAAATTTCACTCCAGCAGCAGAATTTCCCAGTAACAAAGAATCCGTAGTGAGATTTCCCCTTAATCATCATTTCTTTCTCTGAGACAAAAACAAAGTGTGTCTGTTTATGTATTTATGTATGTTTCTCTTTATATATATTTTATAATAGTCATGCAATTGTGCAAGAAATGAAATTCACAGATCTGAGAGTCATGTCAGAATTCCACACTGCACTTTACAAGCACTCATTGCTTATCAGTACATGTCCATGAACAAGCCACTAGGTATGTGTGATTATGTCTAAACTTTGATATTAATATAACCATATTCCCAGAAAAACAAAGCATGCATAGGACTAATTGTATTATGCTTTAACTTCTACCTAGCTCACATGTTCTCCCACATGCATGCATTTCTCCTACTGTCTACTATTTTGTATAAATTTGCTTTTCTGGTTATAGGAACAAATATTCCATAAATCTGGAACCACAGAGACCATTTCTGTTTTTCCTGGTCAGAACGGAGTTTATGAAACCAATGTGACTGCATTTATCTGTTTTACAGTCAGCCTTGGGCAGCTCCAGTTTTTCCCGTGCTTGAGGCTTTGCCAATGAATAAGCTACCCCTTCTTTCAAGGCACTTGCAAAAATCACATACGTAATCAGAACAACACATGCATGTGGGGAAACTGAAAGAAAGAGATGCCCAAGATGATAAAAACTACTAGTAGAATAGTAGCAAAAAACATCTCCTTTTCTTGAAAAATGCTCAGTTTCTCAAAGACTCCATACTGGTATGGAAGTATCTTTAAGTGCTTAGGTTTAGATGTGAGTTGCACAATGCTTCAACAGAGAGAGCTCAACTCTTGCTGAAAAACTAGTATGACTTACAAAACACCACCTGAGACACCTTTGTAGCCATTTGGCATTTTCTTCAGCATCTGCCTTGAGCTAGAAAAAAAAAAAACACTTTTCTGCATCCTAGTTTCCCTCCTGTAAAAACAGGGGCAATGGCCCACAAACTATTCACAAGAAGCAGTTTTGGCACTGTAGTTCCCAATGCCCTGCTTTATATTGATCTGACAGTGCTGTGGGATTCTAAGATGCTGTAAAAGTAGCCTTAAAGCTCTGTCAAGCTACCTTAATAAGAGTAACAGACCAGCCAAGATTCTCTTCCCACAGGGTATTAAGTGTTCCTGGGGGTAGGGCAGGAAAGGAAAGGAGTTGTATAATCATTGAAGTCTTATTGCTATGAAGGTACCGTTTCTGTAAAGTTGGCACATCAAAACCAGCCCTCTTCTTCGTCTGTTTAATGTCAGTAGTAAGACTGCAGACTTTCACCCTAAGTGGAATAGTTTCAGTCCAAGTAAAAGTAAAAATCAATTAATGACAACTAATTAGCATTCTGTACAGTCCATAGCACAGAACTCATGCCTCTTGCAATATGTCTTACAGCAGCTTAAGAAAAAAATATAGAACATAAGATGAGCATCTGGGAAATGTCACTGAGTAATTTTAAGAAACTTTCAAATTTATTCAGTGATAACTCGTGTAGGGACATATCTAGCTGACTTCTATTGTTATGATTCACTTTACTGACTCTTGGAAGTACCTTAATCCTACAGACAGACCAGCTGAGTTCGATGAGATGTTAATTAGTTTATATAAAAGTGCTACAATCCAAGCCCTACTCTGATGTCACTGGGGCACACTTTAGTGTATGTTATTTTGTTCTTTTCAGAAGCCTTATCCATTATGAAATCAATTCCATTTCCCCAGTGTCTGGCCTATTGCATTTTGGAAAAATAATGTGCAAATACTGTTGAAAGAATCCTAGTTCAAGAAGCTAAATTCTGACCAATTTTTAACTTAAAAGAACAATCCATAAACTCAAATTTTCAAATTAGTCAGAATGAAGATTAATGAAATATTAAAAATACTCAAAACATCTTGTATTTTGAAGCTATGATCATTTGATTCTAAGACAAACATCCCACAATCAATACAATCTTCATGAATATATTAAACAACTGTTCCAGTCCAATTTAATAAGCTTCCAGAACATTTTATTCCAGAAACTGATGTCATTTCAGCAATGACTCCACAAGCATTTATCACATTTATTAGATATTAATTCGAAGTTTAGAGAGTAGGTTTAAAATATCTGGACAATACATGTTTTTATAAACACAAACTACTGGAAATATAGCATAACCTTCATTCTTCACTGCTCAGAGACTGAATAGGACTCTGAGCAAGCTGATCTAATTGAAGATGACCCTGCTCATGGCAGAGAGGTTGGAATAGATGATATTTAAAGTCCCTTCCAACCCCAACTCTTCTATGATTCTATGATTCTGATTTTCAAAGCCAAATTTATATCCCATGCTGCATACTGCCCTCTGCTTATTCAAGAGCATCTTACCTTTCTTCTGCACTATGAGGCTGGTTCACAAGATCCCTGCAGGACCATCCCACACCCTGGACTGCAAGAAGGAGATCGTTGCTGAGATCAGCCTGACCACGCTTCTCTACCACACAGCTACCATTTATCCTTCCAGGTATAGGCAAAGGAAGGTGGTCACTATCATCACCATCATCATCATCATCTCTCAACTGTGCTCTGCTCCTCACAGTCATGTCTCTTTGATTCTGTCATGTGGTTGTGACCTTCTAGCTTTCACACCTGGCAACCTGTCTGTGTGTCTCGTGGCCCAAGAAAATCCCATTGTATTATCTAGGTGAATGAATGAGATGGCATACTGCAATTGTATAAAAGTGAATTTCTGGATCTATATTCCATCTGCAAATTGTCTCAGGCTATATAAGCAAAATTTGAGACTAAAATTTGAGACTAAAAGCAAAATTTGAGTCACAGGGAAAACTGATATCTCCCACAGTCATGCTGACTCTGGTACTGCCCACTGTCTGTCATGTCCTGCAGTGGATTTCTGCCCTAAAACCTAATCTAACACAATCAGTAAGAATTCTCCATTATTCCACTTCCAGCAGAGACTCTATTCCTTCCATCTCTCTTCTATCTAACAGCAGGACTGCATCCCAGTAAGATTAAGAATCTGGAAAACTCCCAGATATCCATGGATCTTTGTAAACCTGAGAGAAAAATTGATGGAAGCAAGAAATTTTGTCTCTGAGATCTTGCCATGATCATTGTTATCATAAACTTCTCAATGTATCTTGACAATCAATTTAATATGGTTTCTTTGATTCTTCTTCCATCTTTACAATAATACAAAGAATGTGACTGCTATAGGAGAATGTTAATGCTATACCTCTCTACCTATTTTATTTCCTGTATGTTATTTTGCTTTAAGGGTAAGAGTAGCACAGTGAACTAATAATAGATCTGTTTGTCCCATAAAAGATTCATGTCTGATGACACAGGAGTATCAGAATTTTCCAGCCTAAATTTTCTGCTATCAAAATATGAAATAATAATTCTAATGTTAGATGAAGATATAGTTCTAATAAACCTGAAAACTTCTTCTGTCACTGCACAGATCAGTGACGGCACTTTGTTTAAAGAATGGTAATATTTTTTAGAAGAAATAATTGTTTAGCAGTGTTTAACAGAACACAAACACTAATTACCTTTAAGTTTTCTAATCTTCGCCTAATGCTCTTAAAATATATGTATCTTTTATACATTATATGGCTTTTATGTATAAGGTTACAAATTGCCTGCCAATCAATCCTATTGTGTACAGATTTATGCACCTCATTTTTAAGATATATGTATTAAGCACTTGCTTGACTTTTGTATGGTGTTATTTTGTTTTATAGCAATAAAAACACAGATCTTGAATTACTTTTAGTGAATTTCTATCATACAGAAATATAGGCACCCAAGGTTTGTGTTGATCAGGCTCTTCCTTCTGCATGTATTTCTTTGCTGGATTTTTAAAATAATTTTTTTCAGGGCTGGACATTTTTAGTAAAATCAAGTGCTACTCCACTTATTCAGCCAAAGAGCTAAAGCTTTCCTTCCTGTAAAAGCATACTTGGGGCCATGTATCCCAGATGATCTGAGCCTTTAACTTTTGGGACAGTATTTTTTCTGGCATCAGTTACATATAACATGCAGTAGGAAGAGATCATGGTGAAAGCAGGAAATGTGCCTGGCAGTCAGATTCAGTGTAAGGAGAGCAGAGACATTTGTGACCCTACAGTGGAGGGGCATGACATGTTATCTGTACCAACAAACCAATCCATTAGCAAGGGAAGGACTGAGAGCCACAGACCCCTTCTCATGTTCCCTGTCCCATTTTATTTTCCTTTGCCTTGGAGAGCCTGTGATTCTGCTAAGGAACCACCTAAGAATACAAGTTTTTAATCCAGGTTTGTCCTTACCTAAGAGCTGAGAGGGACCTCCAAACTCTTCCTCCCTCCCACTATGCGAGTCAGTGAGAGCTTAGCCCTAAAGGGATGTCTTCTCCAGCAGAGCACTGCAAAACAGAACAGCTTTAAAGAAGCTTTCTTAGGTACCTGCAGCAGACTATTTCTACTCAAAGTGCTGCCCAGTGTAAATTAACCACTGCTTTGGAGTGCCGCCAGCTCCTATATCTCTAATTTAAAGCAAGTCTGAATGTTTCTCTACTGCATAGTAATTTCTTCCATAGCTGTGAGATGAAAATCCTTTAAGCAATAGATATACCAAGCATCAAGAACTTTCACACCCTAAATGACAGTGCATGCACTAAGTCATCTCTCAACAAAAGAGAATTTATATGTCATCTGTACAACAGAGGCTATCATTCTCACCTGTGTCACTGTGCAGATGAAAACTAGCAAAAATTCAGAAAACAATATTTTTACTGTCTTATTTTGATACTTTCAAAACCCAGTGTTTTAAATTGCTGTTGGATAGCAAAAGTTCCATATACATATCCATCATTATCTTCAGCTTATGAAACCACCATGACTGTAACCTTCATTTGCTTACTCGAGTTAGACACAGCTGATGACAATGTTCGGAACAAAGCCACAAGAACAATTGGATTTACAGCTTTGAACTAAAGAAGTTCAGACCATCTCTTCCTCTACCAACAACTGCAAATAGTTTCAAAATAATTATTCACTATGTGGTGAGCCAACATATTCTGGGAGTGGTGTTGGTCAAAAATGTCTCATATCTCAGGTTCTGACCCAAGTTTGGGATATTAAGTCCATCTCCTAAGTTTATGTCCTGATCATGGCAAGGTTCCTCAGCAGCACTGCTGTCCTTGCAGCTCCATAAATTTCTGCTGCACAACTGGAACAAGTTAACACCAAGAAGGCTGGGGTGAGCTCTGATATTTACAGTTTTATTATTTCTACTTAGAATAACTCCTGATGAACTGCACCTCCTCTGGCCCAATTCTGTCAAAAATACATAGGTGTAAATTACACTTCTTGATTTTGCATGGTCCTGAGAGCACTCTGATGCCTCCACGCTTGACGTCACATTTATGTTTCTCTCATCCAGAGTCCTGGCTGAACTTCATGGTGTTTATCCACCTTATCCACCCATATGATAGCTGAGTCTAATCCATCCAGCTCCAGGAAAGATCTTGGGCCATCCTTTCTGCCTGATGTGAGTGTTAGGCCATGGAGTAGGTGAAAAACGAAATGCAGGCAACCATTGACCATCTCCACGATACCTACGGCCTTCGTTTTTTTCCCAGGGGAATAGACTACTGGTCTGCCCTTGACCAGCTTCAAAGATCTTCTGGCAGATAAGCTGCGTTACAATAGCCAGCCTGGATGCTGTTCCTACCGAATAGATTAGACATCACTGAGAAGTTCCTGCTCAGGAGAGGCTGGTGAATTATCACAAGCTCAGGGAACCACACAAGGTGCTTCACTCTACCTCCAACAAGCTCCTTCAACAAACATTGACCAGGGGAGTGAATTCCCTAACTATTTCACAGTACAATGAGTGGGAGCAGCCATCTGCTGCAGGGAGTTCCAGAAGCAGCGAGGAGCTCTAAAGATTGCCCAAACCCCCACAATGCTTTGGGCCATCTCTGCTTAGGTGATGCATGCTTGGCTTATTTGCCTGAGCCTTTTTCATTAATCTCTTTCATAGTTTGGAGAATCTCTGCTATATCAGCACAAAATCTTATCTCAGTCACTAAAAACATGCCGTTTCTGCAGGCAAATGCCTTTGAGACTGAATCTGTCTGCTCCCTATTGCACCCCCATGGGCACTCAGGTCTTTCCTTAGGTGTGATGCTCAGTGTTGTTTATAGTGCTCTAGGTGCAGTCTAACTACTTTATCTACAATAATACTATCTTTTCTGATTTATATAGTACTCCTGGCAATTTTGGTTGCCTTCTCCAATACAGAAGCACAGTGGGTTGAAGGCGGCCATGGGGAGTATCTCCATAATAACTCCCCAGATTTATTACAAACTCCTAGTAACACGCTGCAGTGACATTCTGTTTGTTACCTCATTGGATTCTTTGCTATTTTACATCGTCTCTTAGAAAAAGGCATTTAAATGATTTAAATCCTCTGTGTTGAGCTTCATTGTTCTTTGTTATTTGCTGTATTTCCTGCATTAGTATCATATTCACACCTGAAAATTCAATTCTCAATAGTATTAGGTAAACCATTAAAAATAACAGAAAGCTGAGGAGGATACATTGATTCTAGTGATCCTTTATGCTTCCCATTTGCAGTAAATCTCTCCCATCCTTTCCTACAGAGGACTTTTATTTTGTTGAGCAAATGTTCTTTCTTCTTCCAAGGCTTAGGCATTACATGAATTTCTTCTGTTCTTGCCTGTAGCTATATTTTTTTTCTGCATGGCAGAATTTTTTATTCTACAGGAAGGCAGAGGCAATGGTTTAAGCTGTGTTCATCAAAATATGTATTTGGAACATGCAATAGCCACTCAGTGATACTGTAAAGTAGGGTTTTTAATCCACCTATTTATAAAAAATATTTAAGAGATGTATTATAGTGGAAGAATATTTTGCAAAACACTATGATTTATTTTAAATAATATATCCCCATACGTTGCTGCAGAATATTAATCACAGCTGAAAAACATTTCAAAAATGAAACCTCGAACTTTAAAGCAAAATTTAATAAATATTTTGCAAGCAAGTTAGTGTAGCAGGGATGTGTTTGGAGACAGAGTGATTCTCATGTAGGATGGTTTTCCCAACTAATGCCACTACTCGCCATGACCAATATGCTAGAAGACTTAGGAGACATAAGCTGAAAGGAAGATAAAAGGCGTCACAATAAAAGACCAACTTTTTAGAAAACTAAAATGCTTTTTAAATGTGTCTCAAATATGAGGAAATAACTTGTCCATCAAGATATGAACTTTTTAAAATGTTACCAAAACTCTGACTCTGGTCTCCTCTAGTAGAGCAGCAAAAAACACAGTTGTTAACATATAATTTACTAGAGTCTATTCCTTCCTGCCTATATGTATTTGTGGGAGTCAGACTGTAATTCAGTATATTAGGGACCAAAAAAACAGGACTCCATTTTTGGATGTGGCTGTCCAACCTCCTTGTGAGCAGCACACCTCTAACAGGACAGGCTCCTCTCCAGGACAGGCCACTCATTTGTTACCAATGTCAAAGACATTTGCCTCGATCTTCAGAACAACTAAAAATCAAGCCAAATTACATTAAAGTTGAAGTTGACATCTTAGAATAACTACAATATTTGCAATATGTGCAGGAAATGATGCAGAGCTGAGTACTCAACATGAATTATGCAAGTTCTAGCCAGATCAGCCCCAGAACAAGCTTTCAGTTAGAAAGAAATAAACCTGGTGTGCCTTGCTTTAGTGATGGTTACAGAACATGACCCTTCAGGAGAGGAGTTTTCACAAACATAACTTCTAGCAGTAAAGTGCTAATGCCACAACCAAAAAGGAAATTGATTAAATCTAAACCAAAATTTGATTCCAAATAGGTTTTTTATTGTGAAAATAGGTAATACGTTTTCATACAACAATAATGCTGTATCAGCCTTAAAAATATAGGAGACAAGTAGAGACTAAATTACCAGACCACATTTTCAACATGGCAGGGATTGAATCTTGACTTCTTGAGACCACAATCAAAGCCCTAACCACAATCCAAATTTCCTTCTGTTCAAGTAATTTCAATTTATTCCCTCCAGATATGTAACTGAATCATTTCATTACTCAAGTAAATGCACAAAACTGTTACCTTGTCCACAAGCCACTTTTATTACAATGTCATTCCAATGAATACAACACAGAATGAACAAAAAGATTTTCCCCTTGATCTTCAAAATTCACAAAAAAATGTATTCCTATTTCATACATAAATATTCACAACTGCAGAAAAAAATGTTCTTAATCCTGAATTAAATTCTATTGACACTCATGGAGTGAAACACTTTGCAATTTATTATTTAGGTACAAGGTATTTTATTTGAATGTGCAACAAGGACTCGATTCTGAGTCAGGTTCAGACAGTGGCATTTTAATTTATATTGGAGCATGGACAAAATTGAACATAATTTCAAGTGAAAGTCAAAAACTGAGAAAAATAAGAGATTGAAAATGAGAAGCCATGGCACATCAGCCCAAAACAAACAGCATGTAAAGGAAAGCTGTTACATTGTGATAATGTGTAATTAAACTCAAATATGGACAACTGCATTTCTTCACCAAAAAAAACCAACCAAACAAAAAAAAACCAAAAAAAAAGAAACAAACCCCACACCTATATAGGAGTCAGGAGTTTTATTATCTAGTGTATTCAAAGAGAAAAAGTGGAAAATTTACCAGAAGATAGCACCTATCTTTTATTTTAAGGGTTGCCACATTCAATTAACCTCAATACATCTAACACAGACTCCCCCCCAGTGTGAGAGCAGCTGTTTTGGACTGGTCACCTTGGACATTGCTAGATTTCTGGAAGTGCCTCTAGGAGCAGAGGTCCCTGTGACATTGAAAGAAGGCATGAACTGACTTCTGTGTAATTCTACTGTAAACATGTAGGATTCCAAATTTTCATGGGGAAAATACCCGGGACTTGTCCTTTTCTTGTTTTTAAACAGTCTTTACAGGCAGTTGTGTTTTTTGCTCTGAATTCACATCTGAACAGAGATCAAGTCTGTGACCAAGGTTTCAATTTCAACAGCTATAGACTCAATTTGAACCAGGAATCTAAGTCAAGAGTTCCTCTAACCAGGTCATGGTACTGTTCTCTGTTTTATTTTAAATGTGGCAATATACCACCAATATACCATATTCAGGACCCAGTTTCATTCACTCCCAGCTCTATACCTTCCCACCATCTATCTCCAGAACTGCCACACAAGCTAATCAGTAAGGGAACACAGACTAAAGCCTCTCAGATGATATTTAGGCCTGGAAAATCTAGACCAGTTTATTCTGAGGGACATGACAGAATGATCACCCCACTATCTCTGCTACTATAGGCTTTGCTGGTTAGGAAATGTTCCTGGAAAGAAGATCAACCTGCTGTTTCACATCTGCTATTCCTTTTTCCCTTTTGTGGAACTTGCTCATTGAATCTATTCTGGAAAATGAATGTTATTAAGAATGAAAGGGAGACAGGTAGTACTATTAATGACCAGGCAAATACTATATACAATGTCTGGAGAAAAACCAACATAGAGAGTTGTCATTTACAGACACTAGGGAAATGAGTCACCATTGGAATAAAATTGGTGAAAAAATATATCCTGCCAAACTGACAGGAAAAGTAGGTTACAGCATGCTATTAATTCACAGAAGTATAGGAGTGAAAATGCTGTTTTCTGCTTTTTCTCTTAGAAAAGCATCTTTCTCTTCATATTTATTCACACTCCCGCAGAGAGACCTATGTTCATAGGGGCTGATTTTGAAAGACTTTGATAACACCTATTTAGCCCACAAGAGTTTGCCCTCAGTACCAATTTGATCCAGGGTTGAGATTTTAAGCTGGAAGTGACAGAATCTACTAGGAGGTCTCTGTTGAGATTAATACAAAACTGCATCTCACAACCTGACTGGACCATAGGAAGCAGCCAGCAAACTGCCTTCAGTTTCCTGAGAGGTAGGTCTGCCATCTCTGATGACCAACATTCATGGAAAACAAGATACTCTAAGGCAGCAGAGGACAAGGGAGGCTGAGGAGAGGTCACATCCTGCATCTCTGAGGAGGATTGGCCAGGCAGCTGAATTTCAGTTTTGCAATAACAAATCAAAACAAAATGCATTGGCTTTTTTCTTTCTTTTCCTTCTCTAATCTTTTCAGAATACAGGAATAACAATATTTCCTTTCAAAGCATTGAGAAAATTCTTTCCCTAAAATACAGAGTGGATTGACTTTAGCAAAGCAATGATACTTAGAAGGACCAAGTGCCATTGTTTATAGTTTCACTATTTTTAACCACTGATTCCCCTTGAGGGGCTCGATGTGAGCAAACTCATGTCACACTAACAAGTAAGAAGCCTTGGCCAAAGGTGCCATCTAAGCAATAAATGGCCTGTCCACACTTGCAACTGGCTGCTGCAAAATTTCAGGGCACCTGGAAATCTAAATTTGGCTTTGCCACCATTTCAAGCACTTTAGCCTGTATGATCCACGTGTGGACATCCTAAGTGACACATAGAGACAATGAGAAGAGGTCAGTACCTCTGAAGATCTGCAGAAGAAAATCCAATCCATCCAGGTTAGTTATCTCACTGTCTTCATTGACTTTGAAGAATGTGACTTCTTTGACTTCTTTGGCTTCTTTGACTTTTCAAGGTGGCAAATGTCTATTCAGTAGTCGGGTGCTTTACCCTTTTTAAAAATGAACTCTTGCAGTTCAGGACCACCTATTTGCAAATATGATGGTGGCCAACACTCTTTTGTTCTTCCAAATAAAAAAACCCAACATAATAATCAGAGTACATAAAAAAAGGGAAAACAATCAGGCTCTAGTCTAGGAGATTTTGAACACCTCTCTCCAGTAAGTGCTTCAAAGCATGAGGAACTTTGCCTCATTTGATGAACTAATCTATATGCAGCCAAGACAGGTGTTGGTACCAGAAACAAAGCAAGATAAAGTAATATGATAAACTTCTCAGGCGGCAGCTGACAGAAAGGAATAAAACTGGGATCTTGGCCCTGAGATGTACATGCAGTTCACATGAGAACTGGACTTCACTGTCTGCTAGCAGCATCCTGGGCTGCATTAAACAGAACATCTCAAACAGGTTGAGGGAGGTGATCATTTCCATCTGCTTAACCATGATGGGACATTTCTGGAGTGCTGTGTTCAGTGCTGGGCTCCCCCCAACATGAAAGGCACCCTCAGCAGGCTATGAGCACCTTCCACCCACCCTGCATAAGATCCAGACAAAATATGGCCTTGCTATGTTTCCATAATACATATTTAACAGCTGTCACTGTTATTTTGCCTAAATTGTGTGAAGATTTCAGCCCCTCTTTATACAAATTTTATTCTGCAGGGCAAGAATAGCCAGCCATGTCTTTCTGACTGATACAGCAGCTATGATAGCAGGTGCAATCTTTGGCATAAAAGCAGCGGGGGTAGAGCGAAGAGAGATTATTATTATGACACATAGAATTAATGAGACCTTTTCTGAAAACCTTTGCTAAGCCTTATACTTTGTAAAGAGAGGCAGAAAAACTTATAAGATTAAACAAAAAAAAAAAAAAAAAGAAAGAAAGAAAAAAGCCAGAAGATGGAACTGAGCTACAAAATTTTAAAAAGCCACATTAAAGTATAAAAAAGTAAAGACACTTAATTTATTTAATTACTCAAAACACAGACTACACCATCACTTGATCACAGCCTACCTATAGTACACAGGAAAAGACTTCAAAGAGCAGAGGAATACTGTTCATAGATACAAACAGTACACAATAATCTCTCATCTGAAAGTTGAAATTAGACAAATTGGGGGCAAGAAATACAGTGTCAATCTTCAAATGACAATAGTGCCCAGTGAAACAATTTAATGACCGAGCACAATGGATTTTCCATCACCTGAATTTAGCACATCAATACTTGATGACAATAGTGTTACCAAATATATCCAACAAAGGTGATTGCTGGAAGCAGGATATGAGTTGACAGACTTCACAGATACCTGCTTTAAACACCTGATTGATACATCTGATTCTGAATTGGAGAGGCTGATTTTTTGAGTGCTAGTAATTATCTTATCAATTAATGAGCTATTAGTAAAACTCTAATGATTGGTTTGTACACAAGATGTTTCACATAAGCAGCAGTTGTTCTGCAAACAAATAAATTCCTTTGTATATTAATGTATATAATAATGAAGAGTCTTTTATTTTCCCAATTCACTTTTTGTTGGTTTCCCCCCCTCCTCTTGATATCACATCATGACAAAGGAAAAGACACAAAGTTAAACCTTAAGTCTAACATGTCCCAAATGTCAATCACTAAGCCCAAATACTAATAAGACAAATGCAAGATGACCTTGTGCTGCCTAAATAATAAATTCAAGCTAATAAAGAGTGAGAGAGTAATGCATGGATGTCAGCTGGCTGTGAGTTGTCAAATACTGATGGAATACATGGGATGAAGGCTATGCAAAGAGCAAGGTGTTTGCAAGTGGACTGTAATGCTCAAGCCACCATAACAAATCACAATCAATCTTGTGTCTGTCCTTGCTTCCAGAAGATGATACCTGCTTGGTAATCTGACACCTTTGAAAGCTCAGGGAGGTGAGGGACTGTGTCTGACCATTGGGGGAAGGAAAATGTTGCATCCACTTTCAATAAAGGCCAAAATGAGTATCCAGAGAATTAAGTGTTAAACAGTGTCACTTCAGTCCCCAGGAAAATCACAGAGTAAGGCCTCTTGGAGCACATTTCTGCACACGTGGAGTAGAATCCTGTGGCTGGGAATACTCAGCACATGCTTACAAAGGCTAAATCAATGCTGACCAATTTAATTGCTTTCTAAGATAAAATGACTAGATATCTAAATGAAGGAGGAGCAGTGCATATGATTAATCCAATTTTCAGCAAGGCTTTCAATGTATTTCCTGAAATATCCAGGTTCTTGTATCTTGGTTCCAGGTCGGGCTGTCATGGTTTCGATACGTGGATCAAGCCACAGCATAACTCCAGGCACATGATCATGCTCAGGGGTCAGTCCTGCAATATGCTTAGCATCTTCATCAGTGACATGGAGTAGGTGACAGAGTGTTCTCTTGTGCAATTTGCAGATGACACCAAACTGGGTGACAGTGGACTTAAGCAGAAACAGAAGAAGTTGAGACTGGACATAAGGAGAAAATTTTTCATCACAAGGACAGTCAGATGGTGGCATAGATTATCCGGGGGAGATGTTCGGCTTCATCCCTGGAGATTTTCAAGATTTAGCCCTATAAACACTGCAGCAAGCTGGTCAGTTCAGGGTAAGTTCACATCTGATAGCTTAGAAATACAATTCATTGCCCACAGAATTACAGAGAAAGTTTAGACCAGGAGATCATGAAAGGTGAGCTTGGGCAGTTGGGGAATAAAATTATACTGTGAATAATGTCGACTTATTAGAAGGTATTGCTCATTGCTCATGACCAATCAGATAGGAGTTGCTTATAACAGATTTGAGGGAATTAAAGAGAGTTATGGTATGAGTAAAGTCTTGGGAAATGAAGCATCCTGTATGGTTGGCATGGCGAAAAGTTAATTTTGCCTGAATCAGAGGAAATGAATAAAGCCGTGTGAGATGTGTTCACTATATTAAACACATTTGGTAGCTGATCCTTTCCCAGTAAACAGAATCACTGCAAAACCACCAAGATATCTATAAATATTTCCATTCCTTCTCTCCATCAGTTAACAACATTTCTACAGTGCCACCATTCCTCATGTTGCATTTTCAAGCACAACAAGAAGTAGGTTCATGAGCATTTCTACGTAGTCACTGTCAAGTGGAATTAACTTTCTTAAATGTTAGATACCTATAAAGGTGATGCCTCCTTTTGAACTGCTCATCCTAGCCACTTTCAGGTCTGATTTTCAACATCTCACTTAAGATAAGATTAACTGCACCTTAAATGTGTCTACATCACTCCAGCTGAACCGCTCAGCAGTAAATACCTGCCTCGTACATGATTTCATACATTCATGTCATGTTTTAGGTGGTTTTCCTACCAGCTGGAAACTTTTGTGAAGGTCATATGGTCAGATGGAGGTGGGAGTAGGTGAAATAGTAAGAACACACCAAATACAGGTGGGGTTATATGTAGCCAAAGAAAAGATTGTTGAGTTTTGACAGTGGGATGCAGACGCACACACACACAAGCACTCAGTGATAGAGCTTAAGTTGGAAGGCCAAGTAGTTCAGCTTGGCTCAGCACCAAGCAAATGTATTCACAAAGCTTTCTGATCCAAACCAGTATCTCCAGATGCCATGGAGCTGTGCTGTGGTAGCTCAGGGTTTCAGGCAATACTGCATTGTGCAGCAGAGCTAGGACTCTGTTTCCCTGCTGTCCACTCCCTGCTAAAACAAATGTCTGTGAGGAGGTGCCTGCCCCAACACCTTGTGTGAAAACATCTGTCAGGAAACAGTGGATTTGCAGAGTTAAAGTTAACATTTTTCAAAGTTTCTGCACGTCTACACCAAAAGCACAAGTGATTGTTCACCAGACAATAATTTCAATGAAAGTGGATGTGTTATCATGACCCCCTCAACCTGGCCCTGGCAGTGAGGTGTAAATTCCCAATTCACACTAAACTATACATACTTCCTACTCTTCTTGCACACTGTTTGGCCCCCAGAGCCCAGACCATACACAGACCTCTGGGGTTAGCACACCCAAGTCCGTCCTTATCCAAATCAGTATGTGGCAAAAATATGCTCCAGCTCCTTTCTACCCACAGACCCTATTTTCCTTCCCAATGAGAAAAACACTACGAGGAGATGTGGCTTTTGCTCAAGTCCCATCTTGGCACGAAGGCTGGATATGGTGAAGAGGGAATATGAGCTTCTCCAGCTGCACCTGGGAGCTGGAGCGTCTCCCAATGTATCATAGTGCAGCACATGCAGGGCAGCTTTGTACAGGTAGCTTGGCATAGAGATCGCATACAATTAAAAGGTAAATGTCAATTCTTGTTCATTCTAGCGAGGAAAAAGACAAACACAGAACTGTGATATTTTTGAAGCAAGACTATAAAAAGAGAAATATTAAGTGCATTAACCCACTACTGGAAATCCTTGACTTGCTGGTTCTTGGAGATTCTTTTCAAGTTCTCCCTCAGTCATACAAATGTAGTGATAATTCCCACATGGAACTAGATACAAAGTCACCAACAATTACCTAACTTGGCTCCATTGTTTATTAGTTTATTATTTCAAATATGGACATTTTGAAATAATTTACAGGCTCAGTTTTTACCATGGAACACAAAATTTAGGAAGTATGTATCTTAAAAATATACCTTGCATCCAAATATTGTTAAGATAATTATGTTCTTGACATACACAAAGTGTAACTATGTTACCCAATGAACAGAAGACGATTATCCTTATTTCTGCGGTGCATTCCTTTCCGTCATTTGCAACACCATGGTTTTACAGGGAAAATATTTATCAAGTCTTAGCAGAAAATCAGAATTTTAGAATCAGGATTTACTATTATGGAGAAAATTCTATTTTTACAACATTTTGCACAACAAAACTC
This sequence comes from Origma solitaria, assembly GCA_013397895.1. NCBI lineage: Eukaryota > Metazoa > Chordata > Aves > Passeriformes > Acanthizidae > Origma > Origma solitaria. The sequence continues at coordinate 423,501 of VZRL01005953.1, forward strand.
AAGCCTTCTTTTATGAAGCCACAAGATGCATCATATTAGCATGATTTCTGTAGTCATTTCTTACACTTTCGTAGAACATAGATACAATCTGAGAATTTATTAATGTATTGAAATCAAACAAGAAAAGAAACAGAAATAGTAGAAGTAATTGCTACTTTGAGGTTTGATCAAATGTGGATTAGAAAATGTTTAGAAACCACAGAGAATCCTATAACTAAGGAACAAACTGAGTGCCACTGAATTCAATCTTGCTTGTATCAAAACAGATAAAAGGGTATTATGCATTACTGTTGTTTAGAGGTGTAAAATGCGGCTTTTTATAAAGTAAAAAGAAGGCTGTCAAAAAAAAGTCCTATGTTGAAATTGGAAAAAAAATGGAGTATGAAGCAAGCAGAATCCAGTTAAATGACTAATTAAGAAAGCAAATAGACATACTGAAGTATGAATTCCCAAATATTCTTTGACCTACAATAAATGCTGTTCCAAAAGATGTTTTCTAGAGTTACGCACGGAAAATGGTGGGGGCCAATTAAGGAAATGATGTACTTGTAAAGAGCTGCCTGAGTTTTGCACTGTGCACAAAAGAGTGGGAGAGGCAGTCATAAAACCATGGGCACTGAAAGCTGTAAAAAAAGTGATCAGGAGCAGAGATGGCAGGCCAGTTTCTGTGGATGATGCTGCAAAAACTGGATGCTAAATGTTGTTCTCATGCAAAGTCCTGAAGCACTTTTGTAGAAGAGTTTATTGACCTTTCACTAGTCCCACAGGCAAGGTAAAATATTGGCCAGCCCCGTCTCTGCCGAAATGAAACAAACACACTTCAGGTTTGGACTATTTATGGTCTTCCAATATCAGTTGACAGCAAAAGAAAACTTTATAATCACACAGCTAAATTAAATAAGAACAGAACAACAATTTATGGTCAACAATTTTTCTGTTTGCACTGGGGCAGCAGTCATATTTTGCTTCTCTCAGTTCACTGCCATAACACTTCAGCTTGACAACTCCCGTGGCTCTCAGAGAGGAAATGGAGTTGCACCACAGTAAAATTGGAGAGGCGCAAAGAGGACTCCAGCCCACTGAGTGCTGTGGAAACTTAAAATAACTATTATCAAAAACTCCTTCTGCCCCTGTTGCAAGTATGAACTGCTGTCAGGATGAAAGCATAAGAAAATCTGGTTTTAAATTGAGTTTTTTCTGTGAAGTCTACAAGTGATTCAACAAGACAGACATTCAAATTACACTAGTCAAGCAAGTTCTTACCCAAATCCCCATCCTGTGCACTTCCCATTTCTATGCTAACACCTTCACTAACCCCAGTAAAATCAATGGCAAAATTTCCATTCATGGAAAAGACCTAAGCCACTTGTCAGAGAAGTCCTTTTTCTCTATCCTAACTCCTACATCTTTTTTCTGGCAAACCTCTGGGCTTTTGAGAAGAGTGATAGGTCCTGTACTGCCTGTTCCAACCTGATCTTCAGGAAGTAAACCCATCCAGTTTCTCGGGTTCCTTCTGCCATCCCAAAAGCCTCTTTCCCCCTTTCCTGGTTGTGGTTATGACAGAAAAATACAGACTCAAACACTGCCCAGGAGTGACCACCTATGGGCACAAATCATCCCAAAGCTCTGTGGCGCTGAGCTGACATCTGTAATGGAGCAGTCTGCAATATCCTCAGAGAGTGTCTGAAAGGTTTGTTGGGGATGATCTGGCTTCATCAACTGTCTGGCAAAAGAGAGTAATTTAATCATCTAAGAACTGATCAGCAAACACCATGAGAAATCCAGTGAAATCAAACCTCTAGGTTGATCCAAAAACTGGATACAAAATTATCAACTCAGTGAAATAATTGCACTATGGATCCAAACACAGATGGTGAGTATTTCTATAGAGGAGACACATTTTGTCACATTCAGGATGTTAAGTTACTCCCAATCCTGCAATTCTTAGCTATGTAAGGAAACTAATACTCTGAGCAAGAAATGTTTACCCTGCTACCAGCTTCCTCTTTTCTATTAGGGTAGAGGGATCTAGGTCTGTACTGTCTGATTCTGGAGTTATTGCGCATCAGAAAAGTGATGTGAATTTTTTAACCAACAAAGCAGAAATAGCTTGTCACAATTTTTTTTTTTTAAAATCTATTTTTGCTAATAAGATTAGTGAACAGCATCTGGAAGATCATAAAATGGTTTGGGTTGGAAGGGGTCTTCAAGATAATCTACTTTCAACCCCCCTACCACTGGCAGGGACACCTTCCACCAAAGGTCACTCAAAGCCCCATGCAGCAGGCTCTTGAACCCTTACAGGGATGGGGCAAAGACAGGTTTATCACCTCTTTGCAGACCTGCAGGATACGGACCTTAACATCACATCAGATCTATAAAGGTTTACAGCTGATGTTCATACAGAGATGTATATGTTCTGGGGCTCTTACATGGGTGGCTCTACTATCTGTGTGCGCACATTAATTTGCGCTACCCTTTTAGACCAAGCACAAAACTTCAGCCATTTTGTCACATTTATTGGTTTATTTTGATATTTTTTTCTCTGTAATAAAGACTTCAGATTTTTTTTATTAAAAAAGCAAGTACTATATATTAGAAAGATATATTCTCTGTGATGCTATATGTTGTTCTCAGTTTTTATTAATACAGAGAAATATAACAACTTACTAGTGATTTTGTAAGTTTGAATTATCCATTAGTGTTAGTTCCACCAGGTATAGAAAATATTTGCCTTAGCAGAACTTGGTGAAGGTTGGGACTAGATTTTATCTCTGACAGAGAAAGAAGAATAGGGTTTGGGGTTGGGATCTTTTGGGCATTTTTTCATTAATTTTTTGGTAGAAAGGGTCCTGTGGAATCTTTCTGTCTCAGTAGTGAACAGGTTTTTGCAATTTTTGTTCTTTCAATGGCAAAAACAAATCTACAGGCTAGTTTACAGTATTCTTGTAAATAAACAGCAGCCTTCTGAAATTACCAACTATCTGTTACTGATTGTGTCTCTGAAAAATGAACCTACACTGCTGCCTTTGAAGTCCATGGTATAAATTCAGGTGCAAAAGATAGTGATTAATAGAGTAAGAATGGAGTTTGTGTTATCCCATTTCAGTGATCTTAAATTCCAAAGTCATTATCTAGAGCCATCCTAGGGATCTCCAGGGTCAGCAAAAGATACCTGAGGGGTGAATCTCACCACCTTCAAGAGCTTCTTTATGAGTGGCCACACCACCCTGCAGAGCTGTGACCCCCCTGTGACAGTCAAAACAAGGAATGGGTTCAGCCATGTCAAAGTGCCTCAATATTAATGAGCAGTCCATTTCACTTCTGTGATGCAGAAAACTACAGAAAACCAGGCCATGGACAGATGTTTTTATTGATATTTTTGTTTGTTGGCCCAATATACTCCTTTCCTTCCCTTTTGGAAAACCAGTAGGAACTAAAAGGTAGGAAAAAAATAGAAGAAAACAATAGCAAAGCATGAGAGGCTTTCTGGTGGCTATACTGCCTTCACCAGAATTGTCTGGGCCCTCCAGATGCTGCCAAGATCTCCATTGCATATAGATCTATGAAATAAACTTCTAGATATGAAAACCAGCAATAGTAAAAGCAGAGTGAAATAAGTCAGATATCCCCAGGTTTTCCTGCAGATTCCTATGTCTTGCCTGTCAGCCCAGAACTGGAGGCAGACATATTGCACAGCTCTAAACAAAGCAACAAAGAGAAGCCCTGCCAAACCCATGCTGCCATTCCAAGGCCATGAATTCACTGAGCCTTTCCATCCATTGTTTCCTCCTGGGTCAGTGCACGACATGTCACACTCCCTGAGAGGAGCTGGGATAAGACCCTGTCAATCTTTTGCCTTGGCCTCTTCCTAAGAATCTCATTATGAACCTGAAAAGCTTGGCTAATGGAGTTTACAGTGACAGAGTCTTTTATAGTGCAATAAAGGCTTTTAAGATGTACTTCAGGGGCTTCTAATTCTCTCAGCAACACAGTAAATATAATGAACGTAAAAATTATCCTTGCAGATGTTGTGGTGTCAGTAACAATAACAAAATCTCAGCACGGCACAGGACGAAAATAGCATCTGGGATTTTGATTCACTCAATTTAATCACACAGTGTTTGAGCATTTATGGTTTTACAGTTTTTGTTTATTGATTTACAGTATTTTAATGAGATTACTGTGAAAACATATATGCTGAACTGGTACTTACATGGGACATATACCAATGCCCATCACTTCCCTCATTGCTTTTTACAGAGTGCTAATTTGCAGCCCTCTGGAGCTCACAGGAAGATTTAGCATTAAACAATCTGCTGCCTAGTGTGAGAGGAAGGAGACAACTAATAACTGTTTCCCAAGCCCATCAAAAGACCATGAAACCTTCTAAGACTTTGCAATAAGGGAAAATAAAAAATACAGAATGAAGCCTTTTATATTTCTCCTGATTTAAAACCAAGTGGGGAAGTATTAGCAAAGCAACACACTGATCTATCGGTCACTGCTCAGGTGATTTCCAAATCATTCTGCATATAAAAGTCCTTTGTTGCTTTGTGGCCTACACAAAAGTGCCAATAATTTCAAATCTGTGAGTGAGAGGCCACAGAAAAGCAAACCTTCCCATATCCATGCACTGGAGCACGTACACGCATGCAGCAAGGGACTTGTTAAATGGAAGTTTTTCTGTCTAAAATTGAGGTACCTCAGCCAGGCAGCTGTCCATGCTGGGGAGCAGTTCACACAGCAGTGACTTCCAGGTCAGGTGACAATTCACACTACCTACCAAAATGCCACCCAAACCTCACACAGGGGTCTCTCTCTCATTCTCTCCCTCCCCTTTAGCATCTCCACAGGATCCAGCAGGGTCTCAGCCATTGCCTGAATCTATTCTCCACTTTTGGATAGCTAAAGTTAGGGGAAATGATTCCCTGCTTTGGGCAGTAAAGAGGAAAAAACATGAGCAGATATGAAGAATAAAATTCTCTATAGACTTTTCTGAAAATGTACTCCCTTCACTCAGTGACCTGGATTAAGCAGTACGGGTACCCATTTTCTGCGAGTGAACAGCTCTGGCCTTAGGAGATGTCATGCTGTCACCTCTCCGGAAAGCCACCTTTAGTAACACAGGATATTCCCCAGGATTCTATGAAATAAGTGTTCAGGGTGGTCTGTGGCCCTGCCTAGTTCAGAATACCACTGCCAGGGCTTTGCTTACCACCAGCACCACTGCTGTTCCCAATGCCTGTCAAAAAAACCTCTTGTGAATGATTGCATCAAAGACAGGAAGGAAAAAAGGCTGCTGGGAAGATTATTTAATTTGTGAATTTGTCAACTTCACACGAGGGAATATTTTTTTGCCCAGAGCTCAGACACCTCTCATTGTAGAAAGGACAGTGTGAAAACCAAGGTTTTGCAGAAGACTTGACAGTCTTTGCCCCATGATATTCCAGAGCACAGCAACCCCTGTCCTCTCAGCAGTTCCCATCACAGGAGCCAGGAACCCCTCCTCACGCCAATGGCAAGGCTGACCCCCAGGAGCTGTCAGCCAGTGTAACCCCCGGCACGGACAGAGATTGCTGCCAGCTGGACAAGTGCTCAGACCCACACTATGATTGGGAAAGGCAGGAAACACACAGAGGCAAAGAAAGATTTTGGCATTAATTTTTGAGCAATTTTTTGTTCCTTACATTGCTGGAAATACTTGCTTTCTCTCTTCCAGCATGCTTGGCCAGACAGCAGCTCTGAGTCAGACTGTTCCTTATACACCTTTGTCCTTTACATCTTCCAGGTGACCCAGAATGTATTTCCATGGCAGGCTGAAATTTCCCTGCCACTGCTTCATCTGGCACTCCTTCAGCTGTTCAGGGGCTCCAGGCATAACCTCTCTTCCCTTTGTAATGTTAATGCACACTTTGTGCACTGGCCTCAGAGTTTGCTCTGTGTAGTTGGTAATATTAGACTAAATCAAGCTTCTTCCCTCAGCAATGAATATGTATTTGGAGCAGTATTTTTTTCTTGTGCTGGTTCAGAATAGTCAACAGCAGGAGTGAAGTGCTTTCTACTCCTTCCCAGATTAAATCTATAGCCTTTCTTTAGATCCACTTTCTAAGGGAAGCTTGCTAGCAATATCAGCTGATCCAGTTTAGCATTGCTCAATGATTCAAGAACATCATTATTAATATCCCAACTGCCAGAGAAGCAGAATATAACTTTGTATGCCCTCCTCTGGGGTTTTAATCCATTCAGAAAGCAACTCTTTAGTTGATAATTCAGTAGTGTCAGACTTTTCACTTTAAAGGCAATGATTCACTCTAACATTTTTTTTTCTGTCATATAACAACATCTCATTTGTATGCTGCTCTGTGTAGGTAACATAACCAAACAACCACTTTGGTGAGAAGAGAAAGCAGGCATGTCAAGGAATACAAGGAATTTGTGATTATTTAGATTTTTCATCTTTTTTTTTTTATGTTTAAGAATGTCAATTCCTTTACTGTAAAAAGGGAAACAAAAGGAAATATCAGCTATTATTATGAACAAAGGATAATTTACTGCAAACATGAGTTTCAGTACTACTTCTTAGTCAGAATATCCCATGAACAACAAATTTCAGTATCTACTGACATTAGCAATAAAGGCCATCCCAGGCGGAGCATTTATTTCAGTCAAGTATTATGTATTTGTACGATGCCAAACAGGAGATCTGTCAGAAAAAGAAGCTGAGACATTAATGACAGCTACATACTGATATATCACAATAAACATCTCAAGAAAAAATTAAATGTATTTCAAAATAATTGAAATCGTTATTATGTTGAATGGGCCTTGCATTTTCCTATAATATTTCTGTTTGAAAACTTTTACAATTCAGCAGTGGAAATGGGTTAGTGGATGCAAACAGCTGGGTCCTTTTTATTAAAAACACCAATACACCTAAGGAGTTTAACCCCTGAAACAAAATAGTGAGTAAACACTGTTTCTTTTTTTTTTTTCTTTTTTTCTTTTTTTTTGGGAGGGAGGGTGTTACATATACAAATATTTAGCCTCCCACATACTATTTCTAAATACATACTTGCTTTGATGTCTCAGTGCTGGGACCTAAATTCTGTGCTGATTCATAGCCTGTCAAATCAATGCAGCAATTGCATGTAAACTATTACATTTCAAAGCCTTGTCTATCTCAGTCTTGCAAACTCAGCTCTATGTTAATGTAAGAAAATTATATTGAGCCCTGGTTAGTCTCTTACTTATTCTAAACTATCTCACCCATGATCCCCAAGGCTGGGGGAGATATTCCTACTCATCATTGTGCTCCTTGGGTGGAGAAGTACTAGACAGGACTTTTTATGCCTTCTTGGTGAAATTACACAATTGTTACTCACAGATTGATATCGTAGGAGAATCCCTACTTATTTTGTTTTAAATTGGCACAAAATTGTCATCACTTTTTGATATCTCCTTGAAAATCCATTTTCAGCTCCCAGGACAGAAGGAAGGGGTTTTATGCAATACCTATAGTTCATCAAGTCACATCGGAAGATGCAAAGAAAGTGCTGATTCTTCAAAAGTAGCATGTGACCCAGTAATACATGAAAGTCTGCTTAAATTTCACTGGGAGAAGCTTGTTAGCTCTGAGAGAATACCCTTTCCCTCTGTTAGAGTTGTTCCAGACTGTATGTATAATTAAAGATTCATTCTCTGAGACAGAAATACAGCAACTGATGGATAAGGAAAGAAGCTGCCCCCAAAGCCCGATGGCTAAAGCAGTCATCTCAGATGCTGAGAAACTTAATCCCACAGGCCAACTCCAGTTCTGTCAGAGTTTACTGCAGACGTCACATGTAAGAGAAAATTGTGCATTGTATCCAGTAAAGTGCACTTCAGAAGGTTTTATTTCCTCCCTTAACATGTCACCCAAACATTCTACCTTGACCTAAATCCAGCACTAAGTTACCCATCTCTTTTAATAGTGTGTGGTACTTTGGGAGTAGTTAGCTTGAAAATCAATAAAAAATTTTTTTTGTAGGACTTCTGTGGAGAAAATACACCATCTAGATATTTTTAGCCAAATACTGATACTTCATTCACCTATTTAATCATGATATAGATGGATCTGAGAATCTTAAAATATTTATGCAGAAAACAGAGGTGGCCACTGTGAAATACATTTTGTTTGCTGTCTGAAAACCACTCACATGTTCTTAGGTACCCCATATTATTGACAAATTTATAGATAGCTGTCATTTTAACATGCCAGGTTAAAGAAATGCTACTGCTATTACTACACACATTTATAATGTTTCTGGGGAGCATAAATGACCCATCAGGATAATTATGGCTCTCATTTTCCCTTCTCCCTGGCTGCTTGCAGTAACTAGTGGGATGTTTTGTTGTCATTTTGGTTTATTGCAGAAAACAAACAGTTAAATACAATTGCTGGACTCCAGTGTGAAGCAGAAATGAAACATTACCAGAGACCAAAGGATGAGGGCAGGGAGAAGCACCAGCCTCCTTCCAGCAGCAGAAGAAAATGCATCATTCCTTCTGCTCCTCAAGAAAATTCAGGTCTATCCAGAAATATTCCTGTGTACACATGATGGAAGGAAATTGGAGAGAAGTTGTGAAAGCAGGTGGAGGAGCCACCACTGAGCCTGAAAAAGCCTCTAGGCTGAGCTCCAGCCACTGATACCAATGTCCAGCCCTGACAGTGGTCAGGGAGATATTAACTCTTTTCTTCTTGCTACCCAAGTATCATCTCAATTGTCTAACTTAAATGGTTACCATTCTTCAGAGTTTGCTTAAAGAGTTGCTTCTCTCTAATCAGGTGCATTTTTTGTATCTATGAAAGATGACTACTCACACATATGTACCCATCCCTACCCAAATATGTGTGTATGCAAATGTATATACATACGCATATATATATCCACAATTAAAATTAATTTGCACATTTATGTAGCCTCTTGCTATCAGTTGAAAGCAGGAAGAACATGAAACCCCAAGCCCACTGGCCCTGTATTTCCTCTGTGAAGTGTCTGGCACCAGGTGTTTCCACAGAAAGGCATGTGCTCTCTGAAGTACCAGAACACTGGACCATAGCAGCCCTTTATTCAGTAGATAACAATCTAATATCTAATTTGGTAAAGCAGCCTTTGACTTTTGCTGTCCTTAGTAGTATACATATTCTCAACATGATTATAAATGGGAAATGATTTTTTTTAAACTGAAAACATGAAACCGGAAAAAAATCTTTGCACGTGAAATACCATGAATTATTGTGCTTCACTATCTGGAAATAAAAGAAAGCAAAAACATGAAAGACTGAAGCAGAAAGAGAGTAATAGCATTGTACATACATGCATTATAAAAATATAAGTTGGGCCTTGAATCTCAGAAGGCCCCATATAGTTTACACAATACACCTTGTAACCTCAATGGAATTTAATTGTATTCCATTTCCATGAAACAGAATAGGGATTTGCAGACAAGATTATTATTCAATAAAGTAGGGACTTTTTCTTTGGTGCATGTTAAATAACCCAGTGATGAGCAATATGATTTTAGTCTTCTGAATATGGTATTAAGCAGACCAAAATATACAGTGTGATAGACAAAAAAAAAAATTAAAATACAACAACATTGTTCTAAAACACACAGAGTTCATATCTACATGGCCAGCATGAGCAATGAAGCAGAAAGTTAAATCACTTAACAATACCTGCTTTATGCTCTTTCACCCACAGGTCGTCACCTAACCATCACTACAGTTCTTCTTTCAACAGAGCACAAACTGCTCCACATAAATCTGTGCACAACTCTGGGCTGTCTGTAGCCAAGGAAGGGTGCAAATGGTACAGTTTTGGGAGGATCTGAATTAATTTTCAGATAAAGCCTCCTTTGTCATGTGCATTTATGTATACCACTCAAATATTTGTAGAACAATAAATGTACTTACAAAAAACCAAAGTGACATTTTCCATACCCTTTTCCTTATTATTGTCTTTGAAAAGAGCTCCTGATATCCATAAAAAATAATTTTAATGCATGTTGCACATTCATGTATCCTGAGTATACTCAGGATATTCCAGTCTATCATTTTTTGTGTAACGGCTTAACATTCTTAAGAGAAATTAAACAATAAAGAAAGGTGAATAGATAAAATAGAATCAGGGAGAGAGCCACATTTCAAACCACTGTCCTAGTAGAAAATCGTGAATAGAAATGAAAATCACATGAAAAATTCAAAGGCCCTGGAAGCTAGACCTGTCTGGAATTTCATACAGTCAAGCTATAAAGAAGCAGAAATCCTGCCCTATTTTAAACACATTTTAATTCTCCAGTAGAGAGAGGTTATCAGCATGGGATGGTAGAAAAGGTATCCTCCAGAGGAGAAGCAAACCCCTGTCTATTATCTGTTATCTATGATCTACTGTCTGTGCTCTATGATCTTTTGCCCTTACAAAGTACTTACAAATCTGTCGTGAAGGATACTAAAAATAATATTATATATAATTACAGGAGAGGAAGTAAGGAAGAATCCCTTGGGAGTTGCTTAAGAATTTCCTTTTATTTCTTTGATCTCTCAGTCTAAATTCTGTGGATTTATTCTGGACTAAAATACTTCCAGCTTGTTTTCTGCAATAAAACCAGCTCAGGTGTTGGCAGTACTGGAGAACAGTGGGAGATTTTAGGCTAAGAGGCTAGCAGATAACCTAGACGAATTAAAAATACTACTGAGGTTTCGTGGAATCTCATTAAAAAAGAGAGGGTTTTCTTTTTCCTCTAGACAGACTTTAATAAATTCGGTATCAGTGGGAAGCATGTGCCATCTCTCCAACTGTCTAAGTCATTATACCAAGCTATTAAGATGCTAAATATTTCAGCATTTGGAGAAAAGAAGTTGAGCTGTTTATTTTCATTGTAAAAAGTCATTGGAAAGAAAGGAATGTGAGGTATTCACTTACCATCTTGGCTGAGATGGCTAACTAACAGATGGCCCAGTGCAGGAGATGTGAAAAACACACTGAATTACTTGCTCAAGCTGAAGAAGGAAGCTTTCATCAGAGCAAGACACTGATCCTGGACTTTGCTATGTCATGATCTTATGATCTTACATCCTCACGCCTTCATAAAATCTTTGCATGTCCTGTGATGATCAAACTCAATGTGTTTATTCCTAAAATTTTGCATTTCTCATATAGTTTTCTTACTCTAACAGAGATCTAGGCATGATGATTTAACCTTGAGGGAAATGCTGAGTGTTCCATTACTGCATAATGAGTTGCCACAAAATAATCTCAGTGCTGGATATCACCTTGTTGCCTCAATGAAGGCACAGAAAGGAAAACAGATGTTGGGACTCTGGTGCCGAACTACGATCCAAAAGACATATATTGAAAGGCTAGATATTTCTTCTGTCTTTGCAGTTCTGGCAAGCCAGGTAATTCCTCTGTATCTTAGTCATTCATGTACTAAACAGAAATCTGTTTAAGTGTGCTTCCATGAGGATGGAGACCATCTCTCTTCCACATTTAGATGCCCTAAATTTCATCCACATCCATTCACCCATCTGTTCTGTGTTCCCTACTGGCAAGTGATGCCAAGCCCATGGGATGCATGAGGCTGGGGTGGAGGCAAGGCTGTCTGTAGTGAGCAGAATGCCTTACACAGTGGGTTTATAAGTACATCTTGAGCTGCTACTCATCTATTTCATTACAAGCACAAAATAGAATTTCAGTTTTACACAGCTGTGTTGCATGCATATATATCTGGGCACAGATGAAACGTGATATCTGCCCAGAAAGCAGTCATTTTCTCCTCACAGCAATGTTCTATGTAGGAAAAAAAAATATTGTTTTGCATCAAACATGGTCCTTTCCCAAAAACCAAAGATCCCAGTTGTATTGTCCTGAGTTGCCCTCTGTTTCCTCAGTTTCCTTTCAAAAACAGTGATCCAAATTTTTCTGTCAGGGTAATTACACTAACCTAGTTAGTGGTCAGCACCTTCTTTCCAGTTCTTCTGTAAGCTGAAAAAGGAGCAGTTTGTCAGAATGTGAATAATGTCATATTCAGGTGGCAGAGGAAGCCAAGCCTTAACTTTTCGTGTACATTTAAATGGACATTCAAGCAGTGACGTGGAAATCAGTTAAGCAGCTATTCATGATCTGGTTCCATTAACAAATGTTCATTTGGATGGTAAGTGACCTGAGACAGAGAGGAAATGCAATTTTGGCTGCCAATACAATAAAAAATAACTGCTATTAGTGCTATATAGGGGTTATATTCAATTATACCTTTTATTTGCTCAATTCAGCTACACTGTAACCAATTAGATCTTTGTTTTGAATAAAGAAAGGAGTATGGTGGATTTCACAAAACTGCCTCATACTCCTTTAACTTATGCTATAAACACCACCTTGGTTACTGGAGTTATGGAGCTTATTCTGACATGTTGTTTTTAGCTTTTGCCTTATTAGCTTAGTTTTCCAAAACACTTTTACCAGGAGAGGAAGTATCTCTCTTCTGGACATTAAATTAAAGTCAGTTCACATCACACAATACAATCACTTTAGCCAGTGACTAGAACATAACCTGATTCTGCCATCTTATTTTATGCTGAGTAGTAACTTATTCCATAAATAGTAATCTACCCCCATATATATATTTGGTTACAATTATCTATTATGAAATTTATTTATGATTTTTCTTTTTAGTAACAGCTATTAACCAAAATGTTTAAGCCCATTATTCCATGCAGTACAGAAATTTGTAGAAAATTATCCATTTCCTCAAATTGCTTTGAGTCTTAAAGAAAAGTGACCACAGAGAAGGTTATTATCTATATCATAATATTATATTACCACTTCATCTCTTTTTGGACACCAGTGTTAGAGAGGACAGATCCTGCTCACTGGACAATCCCCTTGAAATCAGCTGAAAACACTGCGTCAGGAAGACAAAGTATATGTGGTTCCAAGTTTAAACAAGAAAAAGTTTACAAATAACATTTAATTCCCAGCCCCAGTCTGTTCTTCACATCTCACTGACAGAACTAAAAGCAGTCTGAGTTTAAGCAAAAACTGAATTCTTTATTTCTAGATTGCTTTAGAACTGTGTTAGTCCTGATCATTATGCTTTTCAATCACGTACAAAGAGATGGATATTTCATTGTGTCTTTTTCTGTAGCAAATCTTTTTATACCTACAGCCTGAAGGAATAAAAGGGAGATATTGACTATAATTAGAAAACAATTCATAAAGATTAAGGAATGGGCAATGGAGGAGCAGGCAGTGGAGTGGAGTGTGTTGAGGGGATTGAGGATGATGGCTGAAAAGAGAGGCATTCAGAAGCAGGAAAGTGGGACTGGAGATGGGAGGGAAAACCAGTAAAGAGGTTTCATCTCAGGCTTTGAAGCAGGACCCAGAGCTGAGGCTGAGTGGACCTGCAAGCAAATCAGAGAAACCCTTCCCTCCCATGGTCTTCTCTACTTGAACTTTTGAAGGAACAAGCAGTTTAGAAGCATGGGTGAGTGCAGTGAAAGCATGAGAAGGCTGCAAGACTAAGACCATGTCCCCTTGAAGGCCTGCCCTTGTAGGTGCATCCAGCTTGATGAGAGTGCCGAAGCTGGTGCAGCTCTCTGCTTTTCCCTGGCATGAAGTCATGACATGATCCACCAGGTGACATTGAATGGTAAAGGCCTCGAATGGTAAAGCTTTTAATTACTGCCCCAACACAGGCATTAAGGAACACCAAGTTTTGCATCACCTGCACACCCAGCAGACTCAGCAGGCTTTGGACCAAACCTTTGGGAGGAGCCACACTTTATCCTTACCATCATTAACTAGCCAACAAGTCAGGGTGTTTTCACCTCTCCCTTTTTTACTAGTAAAGACACTTCCATATTCAATATTTTATTCCAGACTTGTAGTCGCCGATAATAATGATGGAGTCGGCGAGACGAAGGGCTAGCGGGAGGGAGTTCTCCTCCAGGCTCCCATTTATTATGGGTAAGGGGTTTGGTGTTCGGGAAGGGGAGCGGGAGGAGAGAATGTGCTCCCTGAGGCCCCTGCGCGCTGGCTTTTAAGGGGGAAGGGTCAACCAATGAGGAGAGAGGGAGTAGGTGGGGATACACGCAGAGAACCAATAGTTACAGAACAGGGAGGGATACAATTCAAACCTACCAATCATATACATAACGGAATAGAAGGGTCTGGAAGAGAGGGCGGAGTCAGGGTCCTGGGCATGCCTTTCGCAGTCCCGGGGCGGAGTCAATGTGGGTCGCGGCAAAGCGTCCGCCCAGGGGGCGGAGGCAGCACAGGGCTGACCCTCCACACAGACTGACTCCTGGAAGGACCCCAGACTCCAGCACTTGAGGAGATTGACAGCTGAATGGCTCACTAGAGCCCCAGTTTGGAGAATGCTTAGTCAAAAGGCTGTATCTTCATAGATACCCTCATGGCATAAATTTCCATCTACAGTATTATTCCCACACATCTTTGTCATGATTTCTACGGATTGGGAATCAGCCACTCAAAAAAAAAATTATCTATTAAAAATATTTTCCTACCTGTAACTTCTTCTGGCTAAGTAAGCACAAGCTAAAAGAGTCAAGCTACATTTTCTTCCTGAGCTCAATTTGATTTTCAGTACTCACCACTAATGAAATATCTGGAAATGATTTATTGGAACATACCAGCTATATTTAAGCAGCAGCCAAAACAATTACATTTAATTAAAATTAAGGTCAAAGAGACACAACAATCTAATGTGACACTTCAGACATCAGTATAGAATAGGTGCTTTGTTGGCTGGTTATCAATTAGGTACAGTAAACAGTAAACGTGTTCAGTAGGCAATTCTCAGTGAAATCAGTTCAGGCAAGCAAATGAACACCGTGCCTGCAAATTTTCTCACATTCTCTGGATTCAAAGTCATCCTCCACACTGTGCTGCTCTTTCTATCCTTAATTTACTTCAGTGATTTATTCTTTTTCCTTGAGGAAAAAGTATTCTGCCAGAAGCTCGCACTGGAGAGCCAGAGAAATGTGGGGGAAGGGGTTTGTTTTTATTGTGTTGTTTCATCTGTTCACCTTGAAAGCACAAAAAGTCTTCTCATCACAAGCCTTAGGCTAATTGGGTTGGGGTGGGTATTTGAGAACCTTCTACATGGCTGCATATCAGCAAGCTTGGAAAAAGGGTTTACTGTAAAAGGTTTAGTTGTTTAGTCCTTTGAGTAGCAAAGATTGCACAACTATGATTTGCTTTATGTTTGTTCCCAGCATAAACCATTGCTGATAAAGGTATCTTTTAAAACCGGACACTTTCACTCTGTGTATTTATTTAACAAGACAAATACCTTAAGGCTTGATGTCAGTTTTCTCCTAAACTCCTTGATGATCAGAAGGAAAGGGTACTGTATGAATAAACACTGCTCTGAGTGTCCCCTGACAATGGGGATTCAGTCATGTCCAGAATTTCTTCAGGTTCCTCACATCTGAAGCCAAGATGGTGATCTGGTAGTGCTGTAAATGGCTGCAGGATCTGACCTTCAGTTCCCCTGGATGTTTTGTTTCCCATGCTCAAAAAAAAAAAGAAACTAACAGAAGGCCTTCCAAACACATCTTTTTTTCCCCCCACTTGTAGAAATAAGTATGGAGATATTACAGAAATAGTTTCTCCTGGAGCCTCTGCCCAGCAGGCAGGGCCAGCAAGCACAGCCACATCACCCAGTAGAGCTCCCTGCAGAGACCTTCAGGCTCACCGTCGTGCGTGGTCTGGGTGCACCCACACAGAACAGCACGCATGCTGAGTAGAAATAGCAGCTAATATGACAAGACCATTGTCCCTACTCAGTTGAAACCTGCCCCCCGCTCACCAATTTCCACTGCAACTTCTAGCCCACATACAGGAATGCTCATCCAGCACAAGCGAGAGTGATGCTGTTCTGGGGATATCCATGCAGTCATCAGTCACACGCATAGCCCCAGCATAGAGGGGTTTTGATCTCTGTTGGGGGCTCCTGGTGATGCTGCAGTCTAAATAGTAATGTGGAAATTTCTCTCTGAAGCCTTAAACTTTTAGGAACATTGCATGGGGTTTTACAGACAAACACAAATGGAAAACCAAAGCTTAGTGGAAGAGCACAGGGGAAAGGATGACTTATCCATTTAGTACATTCACACGGACAACATATTTTTGGGGACATGCCAGACCCAATCTAAATACAAATCAGAAAGTATTAGCACAGAAGCTGAAGCTACAGAAATCCTAGCTAAAGTGCAACATGGTCACAGCTAAGTGTGTAGAGACTGTGGAGAGGGAAGTCACCAGTAAAGCAGGAAAAGGACAGAGAGAAAATCACCCAAACTGGGCAATTTCTGTGTTGGTGACTTTTTTAGCTCTTCCTGCAAGAAAAAGATACTGAAGACCCAAATGGGTTTCAGAAAAACAGCAGCCCTTACTTTCCAGTGGTAAAATGATCAGAACTTGAATACCTTCCTGATACAGTCCTTGATTATCCCAATCAAGGTAAAACATCATGATGAAATAAATCCCAACCCAATGATAAAATTACTCCAAGCTTCAGCTAGGACAGGCTTATGATCTGCTTACTTCTGAAAACAGAAAAAGGATGATCATGTCTGGTAGGCAGATCCAGGCTGGACTTTCGTCCTTCAGGCTACTTTGTGTGCTTAGATGTAGCTCTCAAAATGTCAAAAGAAGGCAGTGACTAAGAGATGCAAATGTACCATATGCTGAACCTGGTGTTGTTTGGATTAAGTATCTGTCCTTTCAGCAGACTCACCTTATTCACTCCTTCAAGCCATCATTCACAATGCTGTAAAAACTCCTTGTGATTCTCAAATGTCTAAGAAAAAAAGATGACATAGCAGAGAGTCAGGGAGGGATCTCTAGAGATCATCTGACCCAACAGTGCTCAAAGCACATGCAGTTTCAATGTTACACTGGGTTTTTCAGGCATGTGTCCACCTGGGTCTTAACCATCTCTGAGGATGGAGGCTTCGCAGCCTTTCTGGGCACCATCCCATTTTGCGACTTCCCTCACTATTAAATGCTTTCCTGTTGTATACTCATGTTTCCTCTATTGTAGTTGTGTTTGTTGCCTCTCAGCACTCAACACCTCTAGCTAACTTTTGCAGAAAGCTGTTAGGCTCCCCCAGAGCCAACCCTGCTCCAGACTGACCAAGCCCAGATCTCCCAGACTCTCCTTACAGGGCAAGAGCTTCAGTCCCACCATCTTGGAGACTTCCCCTGAACTCGGTCCAGCTTATCAATATCTTTCCTGCACTGCAGACCAAAACTGGGCAGAACTGTGATCTCAGAAGTTCCAAAAAGAGGGCAGGAATCACGTGCCTCAACTTGCTCACATTTAGGACTTGGCAGCTTGAGGAGGAGGACCATGACTCAGTTTTACAAACTCTCTAAGGCCATGGGTAAGCTGAATGCTGAACAGTTTTTTATCCAATCCTGCAATGCAAGAGATTCTTGCTGAAACTAGTTTTAAAAACATCAGTTCAAAACAGTCAAGAGAAAGTATTTCTACACACAGCAGGTAGTGAATTTGTAAACTTTGCTGCTGCAGGAGTCTGAGGAGACAGCAACAGCAGGATCACAAAGTGATCAAATAAATTCATAAACGCCAAGATGCTAAAAGTGCTGGGCAAGGATGTACACACTGCTGCTATTCCAGCTGCAGTACTTGTAGATGCTGGGAAAGACAAAGAGACATGGGAAAGCAGTGGGGCTTTCATGCCATCCCTGAATGGCCTCTCTTCTGGTCACTGTTGGAGGCAGATGGACCTCTGGCCACTTCTTGTCCTCTTGCTCATCTGAGCCCTGTGGGAGGCTACTGAGTTGACACTAATTAAATAAGAGACACAGGGACAGTAACTGATGTTCTCTTACATGAGAGATCGATCTCGCCATGCTGAGAATCATCAGAAGTTACAAAAAACCGTATCCAAAATTGATCACCCATAGAAGTTAGACCAGAAAACCATAAGGAGAGGATTCAGGAGAGGATTTACTGCTAATGATTTCCATGGTCTGCAGGAGGCTGACAGCCCTGCAGGATGCGGTCCTAGAGGCAGGGATGGTAAATCAAGCATAAACAATTGTCTATCATCTCCAAAAAACAAATAGAAATCAGTGGCATAAGAATTGAAAACTAACCGAAACAGACCAAAATATTAAGCAATTTAATCACATTTAAATGCACTGACCTGAAGGGGTTTAACATGGAAAGTTTTGATAACATATTTGATACATATTTTACTTAGGCACAGTTTGCTTTTATTTTCTGTTGTCAAACAATTCAAAAAACTTTTTTTAAATTAAAATCATTAAAATGTGGGTCATACAAATTGCAATCCTCTGTGGGTTTAAAAAAGTAAAATTAAAATTCCCCATTAAAAAAAACCCTCAACAAATTTGTTCTGTTACCTGTAAACAAAAAAAACAAAAAAAAAAACAAAAAAAAAAACCAAAAAAAAAAGGAGTTTTTTTCCATTTATTTGCTGCTGTTAAAGTAATTGCTTGTTCTTTGAACAGGTAGTTGTATGTGTTTAACCTTCATTTGCAAACTTTAGACACTTTATGACATAGGCAGAAAGAACTGAAATAGTACAAAGTCCATGCAGGATAGAAGAATCTGAAAGTTTCCTCTTCACTAATTATTCCTACAGAAATAAACACAAAGAACTTCTTTCTTATGCAGATTTAAACAAATTGTGTTCAGTAAGTAAAATCTAAAAATGCTCTAGAAGAGAAAATCATTGTCTAACAGCAACACACAGCTCCACTTCCATGATGTATAGCTTGGCTGAGGAGCTTTTTATAAAGGACAATGTCAAAATATGTCAAGAACACAGCATCAAGGTGAAAGAAAACAGGCTGGAGTTTCCCTCTGAGAAAGACACTAGATAAGGTATTATAAAAATGTAATTTTTCTGAATGTACATTGGCATTAAGATAATAAATACAATTCAGCAGTGTTATAAAATAACTTACTGGAAGCAAAACTATGTTTTGTGTGGGTCTGGTGTAATCTAGAAATTTGCCAATCATAAAACTGGACGAATTTCCTGGTGTAGGAACTACTAGTGAAATTGTGCTTTCTGGTATAGTTTAAACCAGTCTCTAAACATTAACAAGACTTTTCTTTTTTGCATGTTCAAATATACCTGGGAAAATGTTTTGGCCTTCATTAAAAATAAAAAGCAAACTTAAAAACCACAGGCAAATCAAAAACACCTTTTCTTCTCATTAAATTAAAAAAAAAATATAAGCAATAACTCAAAAATTCCAGATACTAAACAAGGTTGCTATGCTTGGAAGAATATTAAATACAACTGTATCTAGGTTTCATTCATCCCTTTCCAGGCACTATGATGAAAGTAAAGTTGATCACAGCAATTATGTTAAAAAGTATTAAGAAATTACCAATTTATGCTGTAGGAAGTGGCCACTGTTTGCCATTTCACCTCGCCCTGACAGCAAAAAGGTTGACTTAAATTGCCTATTTAGATTCTAATTTGTGCTGACCACTGCAGAAGTGGTTTAAAGTCCCTCACTCAGCCAAAGCCAGCTGTGAGCAGGCATCCGAGCAGTTGCCATGAATCAGCTTGAGAAATACTAAATGAGCCGCTTGCAATTACGTACACATAAATAAAGAATTAGAATTAAAAAGAAGGTGGAATTACAACCCACAAGAAAGAAATGAGAAAGCACCATAAAGTCACAGTTCTCTAGGGCAGATGGGGTGGCCTGTCAAAGCTTCAATTCTGACAGTGCTTTGCAACCATCAATTACACGCTGCTGTGCCAAGCTCTTAGTACTGTCTTATCTGTTGACTAAACACCCTTCTTAAAATAAAATGAGCCATCAGTTTGAGAAATTTCCCTAGTTATAGCTGTGTCAGCCTGCTTAAGCTGACCTTTAGAGAATTCGCTTGAGAATAAAGGACATCTTATTATTCAGAGTGCATTTTTGTGAACCGGGAGCTGCCGGTCTTAGACAAAAGCACAAGATTTCCTCCTAAGAGACCCTCTGAGGATTTGCAGTAAATCATGCTCTGAGTAGCTTAAAATCTGACATCTGAAAACAGCTGGGGGAAAATTAATCTCTGATGTTACTTCATTTTTTTACAATCAGGTAAAATTTGGCCCATTTGAATGTGTTTCTACCAGACAGTGCAGGGTAGGAATGCAGGGGTGGGGAGGAATGCATGCAGGGGTGGAGAAACTAATTTGGTAAAAGGAAGAGAAGCTGGTGGGGTTTTGGGTGGTGAATTTGTTATGTATACATAGGCCAAATAGTGTTAAAATATGGGGATTTATCACAATCACAACAACATTAGTATATCTTTTATTCTGTAATGTCAAATTAATATTCCAAGCTTAATGTGCAGAGTCATGATAGCTGGCTGCATGGGGAAAACTAACACCATGTATTCCCACTTTGCATAAAGTTCATGAACATGCTCTGGGCTTTGGGAGGAAAATTTGGAGCTGCAGGCTCCCACTACAGCATTTGACTGGAGCATGGTAGGAGGTAAAAGGTAAAAAAAAGTTGACCACATCAGATAAGGATTTTTGCATACCTTGGATGGCACCAGAGAACTGATTAAAAACTACCTCTTCATGCAAAGTGCCCTCCTGAGAAACTGTCTCACTGAAGGTATAAGGACATCCCTTGGCCCATGTGACTATCTAGCTGAAAAAAAATCTCATTGGACTGATTATGACTAATGCAAGTGAACCACATGAATCTTAGAATGATGACAAGAACGTAATGGGAAGTGATCAAAGAACATTCAAGCATTGCATCTTGAGTAAGCACCAACTTGGCTTAGACTGCATAGTAAAGGGAAGGCAAATGGGGAGAAGGAGAAGGAAAAAGGGAAGATAAGCTTTCTCATGGACTATGTTTCTAACCCTGATTCTCTCTGACATTTATTAAACTAAAATAAGCAATTTTTTAAAGTTACTTGTAATTTTCAGACCCTTAGTATGAAAGGGGGTTAACTGACACCTGACACTGTTCATTTTCTAATTTTTCCTAAACTAGGTAATGAGGGGGAAAAAAAGGGGATGGGGTGTGTGGAATACTGTAGAACAGAAAGCACAAAACAAGGTAATTACAGCATTATTGCATTATTTCAGTATCTATACTTAAGGCATGTACAATATATCAGCCTTCTTTTAATGGGCAGAGGAACTCACTGTACATTATTATAATGAGTAGTAATGGATAATGATATGGCTATGGGACTCTTCTCTCTGTACAGTGCCATTACAGGCATGAGTGCATAAATAGATTTTGATTGAGATAGTCCCTAGTAAACCGGGACTGAATCTTTTTCTATGCCATTCAAAATAGCTTCTGAGTCTGTTTTTATCTTCAAGCCACTATTTTGCAGTTTCTTATCTTCCATACTTCCCATGAGAACACAGCCTCCTTTGGGCATCTCTGCTCTGGCTGGGATCCTCCAGGGGCTGCAGGTGGATCTCTGATCCATTGGGGATCTCCATGTGCTGCAGGAGCACAGCTGCCTCACCATGGGCTGCACCAGGAGCTGCAGGGGAATCTCTGCTCTGGCACATGGAGGAACTCCACCCCATCCTTCTGCACTGACATTGGGGTCTGCAGGGCTGTTCCTGTCACATATTCCCAGTCCTCTCTTTGACACAGGTGTTTTTGGTTTTTTCATTTTAAATCTGGTATCCCTGAGGCACTACCACAGTTTCTGATGGGTTCATGTCTCCCAGAGCATTGGCTTTGTTGGACATGAGGGAAGTTTCTGGCAGCTTCTTACAGAAGTCACCCCTGTAGTTCCATTACTACCAAAATCTTGTCACTGAAACCGAATATAGTGTCAGAAACTGCTCCAAGGACCATCAAATATGCCAGTAGAAGACAGAAAGGAAGGAGCAGAATTTGGTCTGACTTCACGCTTCAGTTTCACCAGTGACCTATTTACTAATGGGAAAATATATGCCATTACTAGAGAAGACAATGTTCTGGAAAACTTTATGTCATTAAAAACCCAGCACAGAAAATGCAGCTTGCTCTCAGCTGCAGATTTGAGGTCACTTACATTTCCTGAAATCAGTGCTTTCAGAAGATGCATATCTGGATAGGGATTGAGTCATAGGACAAAAGTCAAAGTGAACAGGAGAGGTTGGCTGCAGACACAGGGTGATAAACTCAGAGGAAAGCGGAGTGCCTGTTTGCTTCCTGGAAATGTAACGTGAGACAAATGCTTTGCCACGGGGTATGTTATCCACCTTGTCCAGAGGTATACTTCTGTGTAGGCATCTATGAGGCATAGAAAGTACACTCATACCTTCCAGGTGGTTCCTTCCTCAGTAACATCTGCTATCCTAAAGAAGCAGATTGAAGATTCTTCAGCAGAGAAGAAATTGGGATAAACTGGACCCCACAAAGCACAAGAGCCCTGAGGTGGAATTGCCTCCTGTGCCTAAATAAAAGCTGTCCATACAGGCAGCACACAGAGCAGTTGTGCCCTTCAGTGACAGCTCTTGCCCTCCTTGCTACTAGCATATGGCAGTGATGTTCTCTTCACATGAAACACTAATAACACAAAACATAGCTCAGAAAGCCAGAGATCTTCTAGGCCTGGCAGACCTTCAGTAAACTCAACTTAGGAAAAACAGAATGAAGATTTGAGAGCAAGGAAAAGTGTAAAAAAAGCCAAAAGCTCAGAAAATCTACCAGTGCACTGATGCTGTTCAAGCACAGTTCAGCACATCTTCCAGCTTTAGGTCTGCTTTGAATGAGGAAGTTTGAGGCTGCGATAATTTCTACTTCTAATGATACATTCACTTAAATACAAAGGTTTCATCAGCAGAATCACATCTCTGAACATGATGAGTCAGCTGAAAGTTGCAATTCAACCTCTACTGCTATTTCAGATGTAATTCAAACACAGTCTGTGATTCTTAAAAGAAAGAGACATTGATGAGCTTATTATTAGATTTCTTGGGATATCTGTGCATTCAAAGTAGACTTTCTGAAAAATTTAAGGCACAATTCATCTAACCAAATGTATAAGTCAGTAATGCATTTAGATCTAGCCCAGTCATCTAGATTTCCTTTATAGTCAGAAAAGAGAAATAAGGTCCTTTAAGTCACTACCACCTCACTGAAACTGCTATTTAAAGCAGTGGCCAAACAACAGCAATTTCTTCTGAAATGACTCCATCGTTGGTGACTAAAATTAGGCAGCATTAGTCTTGCCCTTTCTCACTAAATACCTAAAAGAGGTGAATAGTAATTGAGCTTTTGAGGTTTTCTGGTTACTGAAGCTAAGGATCACCAGGTGCTGTGCTCTGAAACACTGTCCCTTGCCTAAAATGTGCCTGTCCACAAGGGGTCTCCCATGGATAGCCTCCAGGTTCACAGGGACCATTTCCATGTGGGACAGCAATGTTTGTCCCACAAAGTGCACCATCTTGAGTACCATCTATGGGTACACCATTTAATGATTAAATTAATTGTTTGAACACCAGCCCAGATAACTCACCTAAGGATGTACTGGGCACTGTGTTTTGTGCCAAGGAGATATAGTCTCCCTAGAAAGCTTTTCTCATCATAATGTACTACTTCCTGGGGAAACTCTGAGATGGGAGTGAGAGAAAGGTTGCAGCCTTTATATAAAGAGAAACATAGGACAAGTATTAAAAAAGTCATGAGTTTGTCCAATTCCATCCCAAGTTTAAAAAAAAATAATGTTAGTGGGGATTGCAATTCCATATACAAACACTGTGCAGAATGGAGAGGGGGGAATCTACCAATTGTTATTCAGATCAGAGACATAGCAAACCTTGCTTGCCAGGCACAGTATAACTTGACAAGCACAAACAGAACTTACTCTTTTGATTTAACATTATCAAAATATAACATAACCTCTCCTTTTTTCCTCTAATTTTCCTATCCTTTCTTGATCTTCCTATCACCTTGAGCACATCACCCTAAAGCCATTAGGTTTTATCTAAGGCAGCACAGTATCTAGATGGAATTAGAGTCACTGAACGCATCGAATTGACTTGACTTGGTAAGCAACATATTTTTCAAAATGTCATTTCCTTTTTTTCAAGGGTGAGGAGAAGGGAAGTAATGTTGTCTTTCTTATGTCTTTTCTTGTACTCTCTAGATAAGCATATCCATTCTTTTTATAACATCTGCTTACATGATTCCTACAGGTTTTTGTATATAACAAAATATTCTAATAGAGGTCCTTCACTTCCTTGATTAAAATAAATGAGGATAGACATGTTCCTTGAAAATTTGTGGAATAATTGAAAAAGGGTCATTTGGAATAGTGCTTAACATCCGAAATTCCCTCATATTGCCGTGCAGAAGTCAACTGATTATTTCTGAGAGATGTATGCTATGCTGTTAGTCTAATTGCCTGCAGTGGCACTGCTCAGCCATAAAGAAGTTCACTGCATCAACAAAATTTAATTGGGGCATCTCAATATACTGGCATTTTCTTGCAGAGCTAGTTAAAATGAATACAGAGACTGCTATGCACAAGGACTGAAGTGTACATTCTTCACTTGAACCAGAGAAATTCACAGAAAAACTAATTTTGCAACAGCATGCTGTGACTCTGCTTCCTGTTCTTCACTCCAGCAATCATTAGATGAACACACACACAGAGTAAAAGTCTCATTTACTCTATCACATGACACTTTCGGATTATTTTATTTAACTGACCAGGCTTTACTCTCATGCAAAAATTTTAGTCAAGAAAAGAAAAAGGAACAACAAATTTTGGGGGGGGAGAGGGGTATTGTATAACCATTTTATCCAAATTTTATTTAATTTTTGTACCAGATTTAGTCAGTCTGGTATTGATGATGACATCTGTATTTACACAATGTTATTTCCTAATGTGCAGAAGTGCTTGTAACAAAAAAAAAAAAANTATTTTTATATAAAATCTAAAACCCCCAGCCAAACAAGCCACTAAACTTGTTCTATTTTTATTATTCACATCCTCCTTGGTAGGCAGATTCATTAAGATAAGGGAGAAGTCTAAAATATCCACTGACATTAAAGTGACCGACAGGCATAAAAGTAAAGAGTAACATTGAAGAAGAAAATTTAATTCTTTCCCTGTGAGTCTTTGGGAGAAGATTAGTTCACCAGCTTAAATGAGTAATAGGGCACGTTTCAGAAGTGGCATATGAAAGCATTTGTTGTAATGCTGAACTTTACCTTCTCTCATTAAGTTGATTCATTGAGTAGGTAACAAGGGAAAAACTGGCAAGTGCTGACTACTGTGCAAGCCTCCACACTGAACACATCCATCATTCAAAACTTTGAATTCCAGACCTGATGGCCACACTTCTTTTGATGCAGCACAGGTTGCTTTTCTGGTCTGTGAGCGCACATTGCTGGCTCATGTCCAGTTTTTCATCCAATGGTAAGCCCAAGCCCTTCTGCCCAGAGCTGTTCCCAGTGCGTTCATCACCCAGTCTTTACTGGCACTGGTGATTGCACCAGATGCAAGGTCCTGTGTCCGGGTCAACACAGGCACCCCTATCAGTGCACACTGAGTGGTAAATGGATTGAGGGAAGATCCTTGAAGGAACAGACCCACACATATCGTTGTATACAGTGGAAATACTCTCTTGGGCTTCAACTTAAAAAGAGCATCCTCGTCTAGATACTGTCCCAAATGGAGTGCAAATCAGGCCTTAAATCTGCTTGGCATCACTATTTCTCAGAGGGACTTATTTCAGAAATGGATACTTGGCACTGATTAATCAAAAGCAGAGGTGATGTCTTTTTGTTGAGTGGGATGCACTGAGGGTCAGGGGACTATCGATTGCTCTGATTAATACACTGCACTCCCACATCTGGGAAATGGCAACTCAAATTGGAAGGCCTCTTTTCTGCCCTGCTTTTGTGGGCACAATTCCCCCCTGAATTCAGTGTCTCAGAGAAAAAAGAGAATCAATGGTTCCAGGCATTAGTGAAGGTCAGAGTGCAAGGCATAGAGGGCAAATCGTTGACCACTGTAAATCATGGTCACTCTCTTAACTCAGTGGATCTATTGCATTTTAGTCAGGGGTTTGACCCTGAGAGCAATCTGTATTTTTCCTTCATATCTATTGTTTCCTTACATGATTTTGATGGCTATTTGGTTTTATGGTTGGGGCAATTCAAAATGGATTACAGCCAGTGTTCTATTAATTTGTAAGATTCACAAACATTTTGAGTACAGAAGGTTGATATTTTCTACACCTTTAATTTTTTTATGATTTTTTGGCATGTGTTCCCTGCCTTTCACTTCTCAAAGAACACCTCTGATCTAGAAAGATGCTGGGAACCTAAAGGAAGGTGTGAGTACTATAATTTCATATTGAAATGTGGAGGATACTCAGCATCCTGAAGATATGCACTTCATTTGTTTACTCTGATTGGATATTACTTTATACACTTTATGACCTAAGAAATTTAATATTCACCTGAATTATGCTTTCCAAAATTCAGCAAATTCTCTACAAAAAAAATCCTACTTTTTTCTCTTTGTCCCATGGTTTAATCCCAGACAGTAACTCAGTACCACAGCTGCTTGCTCACTTCACTGCCATAGTGGGATGGGGGAAAGAACCAGAGAAAGGTAAAGCCCATATTTTGAGATAAGAACAGTTTAATAATTGAATAATAAGACTAATAATAATAACTACAGGAAAAAGAGAAACAGGAATAAAACCCAAGAAACACAAATAAAGCACAATGCAATTATTCACCACTCTCTGACCTATGTGCAGCCCATTCCCTAATCAGTGATCAGCTCTTCCCAGCCAACTCCCCCCAGTTTATACATGGAGCGTGATGTTCTGTGGTGTGGAATATCCCTCTGGCCAGGTCAGCTCAGCTGTCCCAACCATCCTCTCTCCTTCCACTTCTTGTGCACCTGCTTTTCATACTGAAAGGCTCTTGACTTAGGGTAGGCACTGCTCAGCAACAACCAGCACATCAGTGTGTTGCCAACATTACTCTCATACCAAGCCCAAGACGCAGCACTCTGCCTGCTCCTAGAGAAGAAAATTAACTCTATTCCAGCCAAAACCAGGGCACTTTTACAACCCAGATGAAAAGCAATCTTTAATATTTCTCCAAGGAGAAAACCTCTCCATGGAAGAAAATACCACTTCTAAAGAAATATACCTAAATAATGTGGGGGGGGGTTGGGATTTGAGTTTGTTTGCTGTTGTTTCTTTGATTAGTTTTGGATTTTTTATGTATGAACTTAGCAATATATCCTAAGCCTGAACTTACAGTGTAAGCAGAAAGAAAATTTGTTTGATATGCTCATCCCAAATTTGCGGCATCAGAAAACTGGGATAGCTCAGAAAAAACTTAATCACCAATTGAGCTGATTTTTGATAATTAGAGTTTCACTTCTGGAGTTGGATAACGTTTTAAGCTATTCCAGTGCTGTCTTTTAACATGAAGATTAGAGGAAGTGTCTGCTAGATACTTCTCAGAAACAAAGCCAAATTCTGCCAGTACAATTTTCAAAGGGTTCTGAAAACCCAGTTACTCATCTCCCACAAAAAGTCAGCCTATGATCACAAGTTATGCTTATAGCTGCCTATGGAAATCCCAACAAAAACTCCCCTAGCTTCATTATCCATCACCCCTGTATAAGGAATAGGATGAAAAATTAAATACAAATACATGTACATGGATGAGAGTCTAATTTAATAACTACTCAATATAACTGCCCACTGTCTGATGCATTGCTGCATAAGGTGCTATTGATTTGAGGAAAAAGATTATATGACAGCTGGGAGAAAATGTCTGGCGCTGTCCCTCCCAAGATTTATTTTTTTTTATAATGAGTAAATACATTTTATGCATGAAAATCTAGCAAAGCTTTTTCCAACCATCTTAATTTTGTCAGCTTCATGGACAAAACCCCTTATAACTTCAGGGATACTAAACATGCAGATAAAATATCTGCATGTAGTCAGTCATCCAGTGAAGGCTCCCATGAAATGCAAGTAATAGCAGATAGGAGAGGCTGACAAGGATCCCTTCATGTACTAATTTTCTCATGGTACATATTCTCTTATTTTCTATAAGCAGCATAGAGGTTTTTGATATTTCCTTTATGTTAGGATTAAATCTCATGTTAAACAAGGCATTAATTATCTGGTAGCAGTAACTTCTGAGCTAGGTAGTCCTCAAAGAAAAATGTACTCTCTCTTGGGACTTGTTCTGCCTTCTAAGGGCTGTCAGGACCAAAAAGAGTCACTTATGGCAGTGAGGGTCAACTCATATTTAGAGAGATATTAGGTCTGCCAAAGCCCTTAATCTTAATCTTAACCTTCATCTTCTTGTTTGAGGTTCTTCTGTATCTACTCTTCCTCTGTATCTTTTATTTTGGGGTTCTATCTTTATCTGAAAATCACCCTAGGTAACTTCCTGACTCATAATATAGCTGAATGTGGCATTGCTTCCAGCTCTTTAGGCAATTCTGGAATAAACTGGCTTGTGAAAGAGCTTCTAATTTACTATTTTCCCTAAGAAAAAATTCCCCTTGGAATGGACCCATCAGATGGAAGACTTTACCATTCTTTATTACTTTACCCTTAAATTGCTGCCACCTCTTAGCTGATCTTTTTATCTGAGTAACACAGGTTTAGCATCTTGGATTTAAAAGATACTGAGCTAATGATTTTTTCTGCCATAGTGTTAGAATTGAAACATTTAGAAGCATATGCCACTGAATTAGCAGATTTCTATTACTGATTCCACCACGCACTAAGTGGATTAGACTAGGTGGGAAGTGGAAAAAGAGCTGAGATTTATCCTCCATCCCCATGACATTCCAGACACCCATAGGGAGCAATACCACTATATACTGAAAGGCACAACTCTTAGTAGCTGTGTTAAAATTACAGCAACTCTAATTAGGGAAGTATGTCCACTGCTGGGAAAATACAAAGATGTTTCAACTCTTGTGCAATGCTTTTCTTTGGAACACATCTTATCTTTTATATACTTATATATCTATGTAGACAGAGATCTAACTACAGATACTGATATAGACATAGATAGATCTATGTATGTGTACATTTAAGAATGAGAAGAGGCTGAGCCCCAAATTTCATGAAGCTCTATATCTTTATAAAATATTTTCACTCGTAACTCACTGAAACTGGAAAGCCTATTGAAATTAATAAGAAGGTACTTAAACACCGAGTAAAGTAATGTGAGAGCCATTAGCAATTATTCTGGAAAGCTCATGGAGAACAAATGAAATGCAAAAGAAAAAGGGAAAAGTGTCTCTTTACAAAGAGAGATGTGATAATCACAGCATAACAGAACATAACTCATATTCCTAAAAAAAAAAATTAAAAATCTGAAACCATCAAGAAGATAATATAGTAATGAGCAGAAAAGCAGAACAATACCTGGGGTTTTTTCTGCATACAAGACTCACTCTTGCCATGCCCACTTCCCACCTTCCAGTGTCATTTAAAACCAAAACACCCATTACTGGTACTTAGTTAAACACAACCCAAACACTGGTTGAAACACAGTTTTGGCACTAATCGAACTGTTTTTTGAGAGACAAAACATGAAGTCAGTTAGTTGCTGCCAAACTCTTAAAAAAAACTGATGATTTCAGATCTTGTATCAAGTCTAGTTGCATGTACCAAATGATTCAGTTATTTTTATTGTTTAAGATATGTGCATTTTGAACTTCTCTACAAGTCAATAGCATCTTCATGAAACCCTCCAGGAATTGTCAAAGTAATTTCCACTAGGCACAACGTTAAGAGGTCTAAGAATCATACTTAACCTGTATGTAGCAATCATTTTATAAGGATGATGTTTTCCAGATGATTCATGCTTTGACAGTTCTAACTAGATAATGGTTTTAGCAAACTGAGGGAGATTTCTAATTTTGTATGAAAGAAAATCAATATATATTTCTCTGGATTTACTATGTATAACTGTTATAATTCTCACAGCATTTTGTCAGCTGCTGCTCTGGGTCAGTCTGAATTAATTCCTAATGTAAGACAAGCACTGTACTGCTCCCTGGGGAAACTGATTTCATTTCATCTGCCACATTGTCCCAGGCAGAATTTTCCTTATCAGTGTGATTAGGCGAGTGAAAGTTGTGTTTGTTTATTTTCCTTGTACATGACAAGCATGACAGTCCAGAATCAGCAGCAATAGCTATTAGGATCAGGCCACTGATACCCTTTTGTCCTGCACTGTGCCAAGAGGCTCTGATGCTGAAGCATGGCGGTTTTGGGAAATGGGGATTGGTGGGGCTCACAGCAGCATCAGATCTCTTGGGTCCAGTTGCTGAAGGTTCTGAGGTCCAAATGTACATGTGCAGGCACATTATCCACACCTCCATCTCTGTGCCATAGTGAAGATGTTCACGTGATAACAACAGTAGACCTAGACAACCTTTTACTGTCACTTTAGGTAGCAGCAATACCTGTGATGAGACCATCTCAGAAAGCCATTTAAATACTCCTTTTATAAATCCTGAGGTTTAATGCTACAGTGTACCTGCTGCTGCACCAGACACAATTACTAGTCAATCAGAATAATCAGATCTGTAATATAATTTTAAGTGATCAACTACCAAAAACAGGATCAACCCAGGATACTGTGGGACTCTTATCATTTGCTGAATGTCTTCCACAAGGACAGGCAGAAAAACTGAGCTTCAAGAGATTTTTGTCTCTGGATATTTCATTTGTATCTTTGTGTGGCCTGTGTCTTCACTGGTTTGAACCCTTCTGGAGTTGTCTCTCATTTGCCATAATGCTTCTCCTTGCCTCCATCTTACTGAAGCGATAGCTTTGGTGCAGAAGAGTTGTAAGAGTCAGAGTGTAAGAATTCCAGATTGCAGGGACAGGACACCCTATACAGCCAAAATAAAATAAAATAAAATAAATTTAATTTCTTTTTTTTAACACTAGGTAAGCTCTGAGTCTCAGAATCCCATTATCATCCTGAAGCTGTCATCTACATTTCTTTGTATCTGATACGAAGTCATCTTATGTGTTCTGCCTCACCCAAGTACAATCTAGGCTGCTGCCACAAAACTTCTTTTTCATTAGCCATGTCCCTTATTTAAAACACCTTATTTCCTTCCTGGTTCACCTCAGCAGTCAAGACATATTCTATACTTCCATTTTATCAGCTCCTGGAGTTCTTCACTCCAGCTGCCTCTGAGACTGATGGGGATGTGCTAGGCACATTTACATAGGTGTAGCAATACAGACAAACTAAATATGCATCCCCAAAATTTTTAGCTATGTATCTGCATGCCTTTTTTTTTTTTTTTGTTCAGAACAAAAACATCTGCATTTGCTTGTTTACACAGCAGAGAAGTGGTTATCATACTCATGTGGTAAAAAACGCATTGCATTATGCCAAACCACTTGAAATAACAAATAAAAACACTGATGATAAAGCCTCACTCATTGAAATGACCCTTATGTGATTATTTTGCAAATAATTTACCAAACCTGGTGTCCTGGGGTAGCATAATGATATCTTGTATTCCCTATCGTTTTGTATGCTTGACCAGAAATATGGTCCTGTAGCTTTAACTGTGTCCCGCAGCTGGGAGCTCTGCCGCCAGCGCGGGATGTTTTGAAACTTTCCCCGGCTCTCCTACGGGGGAGTGAGAAGGAAGGGACACTGGTTTTTTTTTGGCTCGGTCAGTTGCTGCTGCTGGTGGCTGGTGCTACTGGTGTGGCTGCTGCTTGGGTTGGTTTTTTT